>JANSTS010006410.1:0-20863 GCA_026546915.1 Sylvicola fuscatus | reverse complement strand
CCATAGAATCAGACACGTCTAATAAAACTGGAAAGCTAGATGAAGTTGTAAATGAACAAGGCAAAAAATTGAACGAAGAAAAATTAACAAGCAAAGAATCGGACAAAGGAACCGAAAAGAAAAGGAAATCTGTGAAAACAAAGAAGGTACGAAAAACCGAAAGTGTAATTGGTTCTGAAACCGAGTTAATTACTAAGGATACCCTAATCGAAACCCAGAAAATGGAAGTAGTTGACAACTCTGCCGAAAAAGCGATTGCTGAAAAAATTACCGAAGAAACTAAAGTTGTAGAGAAGCTTTTAACTGAAAAATCTGAAACTGATGGTAAGCTTGCGAATGAAAACAACAAATTAGAGGTAACGAAGGATGATCTACCTATAATAAAAAAATCCGACGAGATCAAAGTACCAACCGAAAAATTAGACTCTGGGTCTAAACAACTTGATGTTACAGAGAAAGCTTCCGATGTTTCTAAGGAAAATGCTGACAAGTGTATTGAAACTAAATTAGATGCAAATACAGTTGCTGCCAATGGTGAGAAGGAGAAAAAAACGGAAGAAGAAAAATTAGACACAGAAGGTGACAAAAAAAGGAAGTCTGTAAAAACAAAAAAGGTTCGTAAGGCATCTAGCGATGATGTGATTGTTTCAGAAACAAGTGAAGATACCGTTCCTAACAATAAATCTCTTAACGGAAGTGCAACGATAGAAAAAGATTTAAATAACGTAACACTTCCGACCCAAGTAGATGTTGAGCCTAAGCAAAATGTAACTACCACCAAAGAAGCTGAGACTAAACTGACCAGTGAGCCAGATAAAATCAACAAACGAGAACTGGCTGATCCTAAGGATATAGTTAAAAGCGACAGACAGAAATCAGATGACGTAGCAGATGATCAGCCGAAGCCAAAGTCGAAAATGAAAGAATTCAAGGAGAAACAAAAAGAACGCGAACACAGACGACCTCCGCGCATCGAGACCAAATTAACCAATCGCACTGTTTGCGCGGGAACTTCAGTGAAACTAACCTGCACCGTGGCAGGAAGTGATGTGAAGATATGCTGGTTGCGAAGTGGAAAGATTCTTCCCAATGGCGAGAAATACTCCATTGTGGAAAACGACGGACTAGCAACGTGTGAAATAAAGAATGTATCAGTTCAAGATTCGGGCGAGTATATTTGTTTGGCGGCAAACACGAACGGTGAGATTGAATCGAGCGCGATCGTTAGCGTATTTGAGAAGCCGAAGGAAGTCATCACCACACCTCCAATATTTACTTGCGCTTTGAAAGGTATTACCTAAACAATATACAAACTTAAGGTTGAGAAAAGTTTTCGAGTTGTAGGACAGAGTAATTGGCTGCCTATTTTATGAAGTACCTATTGTATTTTCGCGTTGTAGCATATTTAGTCATATGATCACAAGGGACCTCTCCCAGTGAATTGTTTGAGCAATCCGGAAACTTTGATCAACATTATTAACATTTCTCGTATTTAAATTTCTCTTTCAAAGCAATTAATCACTAGACTTAGTTGTTGTAAAGATAAACATAGACGTTCCTTAGCACTGAGATCGTTGTCTTTTCGTTTCGTATCAATTATTTAAGTTGAGCTTATATTTGATTTACATTAACACTTTGTTGTGAGTTGTTATTTATAGTAAGGGGTTTCTTCTACTATTTATGAAAATCATGTGTTTCTATATATCTTAAATCTCAATGAAAAACTAATTGTTTGCGTGGCTGAAAAGCATTGTTGCTGTTTGCTGTGCACCACTAATAATAGACGCGTAATGACTCTTTTGCTTTGACATCATTCACAAAACGAAGAAAACAAAGGTATGTACGAATCGATCTAAAAATATTTACGCAATTCAATCACAAGAACAATGGCAATGGGAAAGCCTTTAGAAAACAATCTCTTAATAATAGACATTGGCAGCCGATTGTATGGTGACCAATAAATCGGCCGCCGATCGCATTCAGTGTCGCTCCCACCTCAATCGCCAAATTGATGGTCAGAGATAACTTGGCAATTAATTAGTCGCGCAGCCAAATAGTCGTAGATCTAATTTGCTATCGAACGGACACAACGAACCCACATTAATTAGTGTAATCATGGAGGATGAACCAAGTTCCGTTACCGAGGGTGAGCAAGCGCCCAGAACCCTCCAGTTGCCCCCCGAAAGAAAGATGCGCCAAAAGTCACCGTCTCCAGCGTTGATGGGACTCCGCGGACGCAGCATGACCCCCACAGGTCGCCGTAGTGCAACTCCGATCGCAATGACGCGCCGCAGTATGACACCATCGGCCCGTAAAAGTATCTGTCCATTCCTCAATCGCGAGGACAAGGAAAAAACTCCTTTCGATATTGGGCACAATGTGAAACTCCAGTTGGCTACCAATGTGGCAGTGTTTGACAAAGCTCTTGTCATGGACATTTCCGAGGATATGAAAGATCAGGATAATTTAGTGAAATATCTTACGTCCGATGTGTCAGTGTTCGATCGCGCCGCCGTTATGGATATTTCGAATGTAACAATTATTTATGTTGAAGATGATTACGAATTCGACGAGGAGTTCCCCGACAGTCGGGAGAGCACACCAGCCGAACAATCACCGACACCAGACCGAGAAGGTAGTGAGGATGGTGAGAAAAAGAAGAAAAAGAAGAAAAAACCTACGAAAAAAGAGGCGGAAAAAAAGACAGCTAAAAAGAAGGCCGACAAAAAAGATAAAGAGGATACACCGCCAAAATTAAAATTGGACATGGAAAAGCCGAAAATCAATCGTATGAAAATGTTTGATAAAAAAGAGGAAGCGCCCCTTGAGAAACTGCCACCGCCAAAGAAAAAACCATCGAAATTGATCTCTGCCCTCGCTGCTATGGAACAAGAACCAAAGAAAGAGGAGAAAAAGGAAACCATGGAGGAGAAAATGAAGCGGCAGAAAGCCGAGCGAGAAGCTAAAGCGAATGCACCACCTCCGCCACCAGAGCCGGAGCCGGAGCCAGAGCCAGAAGACAATGAGGATGATGAGCATGAGGATCATGAGGATGGTGAAGGTGGTGAAGATGGCGAAGACGGTGGAGACTATGAAGAAGGCGAAGGTGATGATGGTGAAGAAGGTGAGGGCGAAGAGGATGGCGAAGGCGATGGTGATGGCGATGGTGGCGAAGAAGATGAGGACACGGATGAGGACGATGAAGACGATAAATTCTCAGGATCATCTGATGACGACTTTGTGCGACCGGGTGAAGACGAGAGCATGTGGCGTCCATATGGACCAGGAGAAGCCACTGAGCATGGAGTCATCCGTGCCAAATACGACCGGGCTAGACCAGTTACAAAAAGTGAGAAAGAACGCTACAAGGAATGGAAGCGTGAACGTGAGCTGACACGATTGCCGAAGTTGCATACAAGATTAACTGACCGCACTGCACGCGAGGGTCAAAACGTCAAAATCACCGTGACTGTATCTGGGCCGGAGTTGTTGATTAGGTGGCTCAAAAATGGTGAGCCTCTAGAAAAGGGACCGAAATTCCGCATGCTCGCCAATGAGGGTATTATCAGCTTGGAGATCATCAAAGCACTTCCATCAGATTCTGGAGAGTACACATGTATCATTCGAAACAATAACGGCGAAGTGACTACTTCGGCCATTATAACGATTTACGATTTCGTGAAGGAAAATCCGATACCACCGACGTTCACACAAGTGCGAGGTATTTATATGGTTCCTATCCAAAAATAGAATCTAGCTAATTGCAATTGAATTTTTATTTTAGATTATTACCACTTGCATGACAACGAATTAACAATCGAAGTACACGTACGTGGGTTACCTCGGCCAGAAATCAAATGGATTAAGGACATGGTTGAACTGAAGCCAAGCTTTAAATATATTATGCTAGAAGAGGCTCATGGCGTCCACAAGCTAATTATTTACAAGCCAAATTCCAAGGATAGTGGCGTCTACACATGTTCAGCGACAAACAAAAGTGGCACCGAGGAGCTTAAGCATAGAGTGCAGTTCATTAAACCAATGAACTTCCATGTACATGGTTTCTTCCATGCTTATGATGAGATTTCTAAAGAAAAGGAACAGCGTGGCAAACGCGCTCGATCCGAAGCTATCAAATCAAAGGAAGACGCTGACAAACGCAAGGGCGGAGATTATATTCCCAGATCACGCCCAGAGCCTGAGGTCACAGTGCCAACTAAGCAAAAGCTGAAGTTTGCCACCCAGCTCCGCGACCGAACTGCCATCGTTGGAAATAAAGTCAAATTTACTGTATCTATTATTGGTCCAGATCCACAGATTCGTTGGTACCGTGACGATAATCCTCTGCAATATGGTTCTAAAGTTCGCAACATGACTTCAGAAGGTTTGAGTGTTGTTGAATTGCTTAATGTCACAGCTGAGCAGAGTGGCACTTACAAATGCTTGGCACGAAATAATGATTCAGAGGTCACCACTTCTTGCAGTCTCAAAGTATATGATGCCAAGGAAGAAGGCGATGCAAGTGCTCCTATATTCGTGCTGTCAGTCCGAGGTAAGTTCTATACATCATGAGCATAGAGTTTTTAAAATACAACCACAAAATGTATTTCAGATGTGTACCATTCAAGAGAAAATGATCTTATTGTTGACTGCAAAGTTAGTGGCAACCCGAGACCAGTTATTAATTGGTTCAAAGATGAAATGGCTATTGAATTAGACGAACGTGTCCAGCAAGTGGAGCATGGTGACGGAGGCTGTGAGCTTATTATAAACAAGCCCACAAGTAAGGATAGCGGAAATTATTCCTGTGTGGCAACAAACAGTTTAGGCACGCTAAAGAATAGTCATTTTGTGGAATTGTCGGGACTACCAATGTCACGCCGCGAATCTTCCGGCTCCGAAGCAGAAAAGAAGGAAGGCCTTACTAATGGCGATAGCGGCGAAGCGGGCGACGAAGAAGGAAAAAGCAAGGGCAAAGGAAAGGGAAAAGGAAAAGCAAAGAAACAAGATGATACCGAACCAGCCAGTGATGGAGGCAGTTCCCGCCGATATGTTCCAGAGCTACCTAATCCCAAAAATAAACTTAATTTCATAACTCACTTGTCAAACAGAACTTTCGCCGAAGGCACCAAGGTTAAGTTGACTTTGGTGGTACAAGGCCCTGATCCAAATATTAGATGGTTGAAGGACGGTAATCCAATTGTCTATGGCCCAAGAGTAAAGAACATGAGTAAGGAAGGAGGCCTTTGCGTGCTGGAAATTACAAAAGCTATACCCGACGATACAGGAATCTACACCTGCGTGGTTAAGAATCAGGACTCAAGCATTGAAAGCTCTGCCAAACTACACATCTACGAAACCAAGCAATCATCTGATTTCGTGCCAACATTCACTCGGGCTATCAAAGGTAATTAAATAATTGCAATTGATTTAACGATCAAAATAAAAACACTCATCAGCATCCCTTTGACATTGTCAGTAGGTACATGTTGTTGAGATGTGCTGTAATGATTGTAAAACACTAAAACAATGTGCGTCTCTTTTTAATTGCAGACACTTATCACCTAAATGCCAACGAGCTAATATTAGAATGTCATGTGCGAGGGCAGCCGATACCTAAAATCGCCTGGGTCAAGGATGGTGTCGAATGTCAGACCAATGATAAATATCAGAAAATAGATCACGGTGACGGTACTTGTGAACTTACTGTGAACGCACCGAATAACCAAGACAGTGGCAAGTACGTCTGCCAAGCTGAGAATCGGGCTGGCAAAACTGAGTTAGTCCACATCGTGCAGTTCGAGGGTAAACAGTCGCACATTGCTGAGAATATTCACGGTGTCTTCCACTCAGATCCGTCCCGTGTTGAACGCGCAAAGTCTGAACAACGTGAAAAGACTCCAAATATCGAAGAAATCAAAAAGGGCGAAAAGGGAAAGAAAAAGGGCAAAGCGGCTAAAGCTGATAAACCAGAACCAGTTGAAGAAGCTCCAGAAACAATGCCGAAGGAACCACCACATGAGTCCAAAGTGGGCATCCATTTTGCTGCCAAAATGACTGATCGTGTTGTCGTGGAGGGCTCAAAAGTTAAAATGACATGCTACGTTGAAGGTGCTGACCCTCAAATTAAGTGGCTGAAGGATGATAATCCAGTGGTTTGGGGACCAAAGGTACGCCAAGCAAGTCGTGAAGGACTTTGCAGTATTGAATTGCTGTCGGCAACTATCGACCAGAGTGGAATATACAAATGTATTGCGAAGAACCAAATTGGGGAAGCTGAGACTTCAGCTAAATTAACGGTGTATGCAGCTCCTGGAACCGCTGATGTTCCTCCAACGTTCACTCGCGCTATGAAGGACACTTATCACTCAAATTTGAATGAGGTGATTATTGAGTGTCATGTGCGCGGAATGCCAACACCCCATGTCACCTGGGTAAAGGATGGCGTCACATTGGAATCGAGTGATAAGTATCAGCAATTTGATCGCGAAGATGGCACCTGCGAGCTGGTCATCAATAATCCGCTGCCAATTGACAGTGGCAAGTATGTTCTGAAAGCAGAGAATCGCCTAGAGAACGTTGAGATTTCTCATTTCGTACAGATTAATCCGCGTGAAGTGCGCTCGGTACACATTGCAAAGGAGGTTGTACAGGCCGTTGAAGAAAAAGAAGCAAAGAAAGCTGCTGATAAGCCAGAAGAAAAGGGTGAGGAGAAGGCTGAAGAAGGCGGAGAGAAAAAGAAAAAGAAGAAGAAGGCAGATGACAGCGAAGGCGGTGGCGGTGGCGGTCGTCGATATGTAGCTCCACCACCAGACCCAAAACAAGCGCTGTACTTTGGTGCCACCCTCTCAGATCGTACAGTCGGTGAGGGCGAACGCGTACGATTGTCATGTTATATTACTGGACCCGATCCACAAATCAAATGGTCCAAAGATGATGCCCCAATCGGGTTTGGGCCACGTATCAGAAATGATACGCGTGAAGGAATCGCTGCTATTATTATTAATAAAGCGGCCGTCGAGGACTGTGGCGAGTACAAAGTTCTGGCTCGTAATGCCTCTGGAGCAGAAATCACATCCTCCTGCCGCCTTAATGTGTATCAGTTAATTAAGAGTGACGATAGTGCCCCCATATTCACTAGGAACATTAAAGGTATGTCGTATTTTTGTGGATTCTCATCTCGTGGCGTCTTTGTAAAAATAATAATTCATCTCGTCTTCGATTTTGAGGTATGTTGACACATATTTTGCATTTTCTTCTGCCATTTGTTTTCTAACCTTAAGGTCTCAGTGTTTTACGATGTACTGTTGTCCCTGGCTATACTTTAGATAATAGTCAATCCACATCATCACATTTACCCCGCACACGTCTCTTTCAGAATCATTTATGTCCAATCAGATGATCATTCAATGTGAAATGAGTGGCACTCCAAATCCCACAGTTACGTGGTTCAAGGATGGCTTCCGTCTTAATGCCAATGAGAGATACTCGTTGATTGAAAAAGAAGGAGGCATTAAAATGCTCATTGTCAATGGGATGCGTATTACAGACAGTGGCAATTATGCTTGTCATGCAGAGAACTCGACCGGAACGACAAATTCATCAATTTTACTAGATATTTCCAGTCGATTCCCAGAAGAGTCTCGTAAGGAAAATGTTTTCAATCAAACACAGCAAGTAAATTCTAAGCGCACTGAGGAACCAATAGTTTCCGAAACGGTGGCAACGAATGGCGGCGATGCGGTTAAAAAGATGGTTTTGGATAGCGTCTTAAAGAATATGACAATTCAGTCTGGTACCGTTGGCCAGTTGTCTTGTTCTGTTCGCGGTGAATGTACTGAAGTTATCTGGCTAAAGGATGATAGCCCAATCAAGATGACTGATAAATTCAAATCGATTCTCCAAAAAGACACTGCAACTCTCGAGATTCGAGATGCCAGTGCAGCGGACTCTGGTGAATACACCTGCATCCTTAAGAACCCTCGTAACAAAGTGTCGACCTCTTCTCATATTGTAATCTATGATAAATTCGACCAAATCAATATTCCAACGTCATTCTCAAGAACACTTAAAGGTATCGTACAACATAATCACACTTCACTTGTCATTGTTTCCTACATACACTTTTCATTGTACAGAATCTTTTGACCCCGTGCGGAATGAGCTTACAATTGAATGTTGTGTCCGAGGACGTCCCAAAATTGCATGGTTCAAAGATGGTCACACAATCTCAAACAATCGCTACAGATTCACCGAGGATGTTGGCGGCGTGCGTCGCCTCATTATTCGTCATCCGGTGCCTAATGACTTTGGAAGAATTACCTGTCGCGCGGAGGGTGAGACCCAGATAGATGAGATTAGCTTGCGTGTAAATGAACAATCGTGCCGAGTTCATTCCTGCGAAAATGGTTCCAGTGACTGCCAGCATAAGTTGCGGTTGTCGAAAAAGCACAGCATTGATGAGGATTACAGCTTGTCTGATCTGTCAGAGAGCAGTAGTTCGCACAGAATACCAAGACGGTACGTGGAGGATGGCATTTACAAAGACTCGAAAAAACGTCCCGTATTTAGTACACACCTTATGGATAGAACGGCTGCCGAAAATTCAGCCATCAAATTAACTTGCAATATTATGGGAATTGATAACGAAATTGAGTGGCTACGCAATGGCAGTCCAATGCAAAGTTCACCCCGATATCGGGTTCAGTTCCGCGATGGCTTGGCAACACTTGAATTTTTCGCGGTGATGGCTGACGACTCGGCCGAGTACACGTGCGTGGCGCGCAATGAGCATGGCGAGTCTTCCACTTCGTCCAACTTGAAAGTATACCAAGGGTATGAAGCAAGCCCAATGCCACCAATATTTACGAGAACTTTGAAAGGTAATTTAAAAGCTTCCAGTTGTGCTCGAAACGGGCGCTTGGCTTCAAATCTTCGGCCCATTTTCGGACGCTCACAAAATTTTATACGATCGATTCACTCCATTTTCTTGTATTCATTTGAATGTTTTTAAATGTTCTGTAGTTGTACTGCTATTTGCTTGTGGCTTTGCATATGTCGATGGCCATGCTGTTTGTCCATTCCGCTAATAGCATTTTGTTTTAGATACCTATTTCCTAAACGAAGACGAATTGGTGTTGGATTGTCGCGTCCGTGGGCAACCTAGACCTACGATTTCTTGGACCAAGGACAACGAAATGATCGAACCTGGAGACAAGTATCAACAATTCGACCAGGCTGACGGCTACTGCAAATTAGTTGTGCAAAATCCGACAGCCAGCGACAGTGGTGTGTACGTGTGCACTGCTGAAAACTCTGTGCTTGCTGACAAGATGTCACATCAAGTGGATTTCAAGGGCAAGGATGCCTTTATTATGGAGAAGACAATGGGATTCTTCCATCGTGACCCAAACAAGCCACGTTTCAACAACAACCTTGGCGATCATATTGTCTCTGTCGGCGGCACAATTGCCCTGCAGGCTGAAATTGTACCAGGACCACTTGAGGTGGCCTGGTTCCGAAATAATGAACAACTCACATCAGCTACCACTGGCGTTCGAGCTTTTGAAGATCACGGCGTCTATTCGCTGATAATTGCAAATGCTGACAAAGAATTGGCCGGCTCCTACGTGTGTCGGGCAACCAATGCATTTGGCAAAATGGAACAAACTGCTCATGTACATATCGTTGGCCCAGCCATTAAGGGTGGCAAACCAGCGCTCTTCTTGTCCCGACCAGATCCTGAGATGAAAATATTACAAGGCGATCCCTTCTCAGTGTCATTCCGCATACAGGGAGAACCAAAACCAAAGTGTAAGATCAGTTACCAGATTTTAAGTGAAAAGGGCATGATAACTAATTGCAATCTGTTTTTTCAGTGACTTTCTACAAGGGCATCAAAGATATCACCAACGGTGATCGCACATTGAAGGAGACACACGATGACTATATCAGATTTACCGTCCAGCGAGCACAGGTGTCCGACTCAGGCACCTACTGTGTGGTAGCGCGAAATGAACATACCACGGATCGTGCATTTGTCACCATTACGGTAAAAATGGCGAAGAAAAAATAATTCTTGAGGCTGGCTTGCTTTAATCTAACCAGCAACATAACAACTGCGGCGCACTTTAATGCTTCTTGCGTATTAAAAATGGCATCGAATTGAATGAAATATTTAGAATAATTTTGTAAAATCCCCACAATCCAACGACACTTTGACGAACAATATGCTTCGATTAATATTTTACATCACCCCTGGCTGATTCCCATTGTACCACATTGTTTATAACACCTCCAGCATTAAGTAACTAATGTATATTTAGGTATTGTTGATGGAATTCGTGTAAGAAATATAGTTTTAATAAACATGTCTGCTAGGTCAAGCAAAGAGCCCGATCCATCACACCAACATCTGCTAGTTGGAGTCATCAACTTGACGACTATGACGATCTTTCATATTTAAAAAGTGAGTACAGAATTTATTAAATTTTGTTTTCTTACATTTACTTGTCTCATATGTATGTTATATCGTGTATTTGTAAACTCCCACTATGTCTTGTCAGGATGCATAGTTGATGTAGGTGAACTGTTGATTATGATAAGTGTTTTCTGTGTACTTTTGCGAATCAAATAACTTCACAGTGTTCATTGCCCAATGGTAACAAGTTCGTTAAGATCACCGTCTTACTTCATCGATCACTTTCAAATCAGAACTTTGAACGCATTCTTATTCTTCTCTTATTATTTTTCTTGTTGCAGGCTCACATATTCTTAACAGGATTGTTTTAGCAATTGATTTATTCCTATTATTATCACCGAAATGCGCAAGGCTTTCCTTTCATTTTACTTACGCGCATCGTTCTAGAGGTGTGCAGGAGAAAATGAATCGGATGAGAAATGCCAACGACAGAATATTTATTGCTTTTAACTTAACAGTTATTGTTGCAGGATACACATACTCACGTGTATACCACAGCATGAATTTAAATTCATTTATTTTTTGCTTTATATTATTATTATCAAAATATGTAATTATGGTCAACATAATAAAGAATAAATTGCTTTCCTCGAGGGAGATAATTTCAACGTTGGGTATTTGTTTGTTGATCCTATACAAAACGTCTTCAACATTTCTTGGTTTTAAGTAGTTTAGTTTTAAATCGATTTCGTTGTTATGCTAAGGAACCACGATTTCTATAGAAGTTCTTTTAGACATCTTTTTAGGTATCATAATTTAAGATAAAATATTATTTGCAATTTAAACCTAAAGAAAAAAAAATTTCTTATAATTTTGATCTATTAAGTGGGTACAAATATTATTTTCTTTGAAATTTCCGACAACCAAATGCAACGTAATAAATACAAATTATCCCAATTACAGGCCCGCCTGGCCCAATACCCTCCGAGCCGGTTGTTGTGGACAGCGGAAAGAATCACATAAGTCTCAGTTGGCCTAAACCATACGCCAATGGTTCCGCGCCTGTCCTTGCCTACCGCGTCGAATGTTGGATGCTTGGCAAAGATGGTGGCGCCAGATGGGTAGAATTGGGTATTTCCCCCCTAAATAGCTTCGATGCATTTAACCTCAAAGCGGAGCAGGAGTACCACTTTAGAGTGACGCCACGCAATCGTTATGGCTGGGGACCCAGCGCACAGACTGGCACCCCAATCATGGTTGGGGGTGTGCAGTGCTTACCAGAGTTCACTAAAATTCTACCCGGACAGTTGAAAGCACTGGTCGGGCACGAATTCATTTTGGAATGCACGGCCAAAGGAAGTCCTCGTCCACGTATTAAGTGGTTCAAGAATGGACTTGAAGTTGAGACATGTGAACGAATTTCGGTTGAGAATCTTGCAACTGTATGTCGATTGAAAATCGCCGATTGCAACGATGGTGACTCGGGCCGCTACAGCTGCGAGGCGACAAACTCACAAGGAAGAGTCTCCACATTCGCTCGATTGCAAGTTGTAACCGATCGTAAAATCTTTGAAGCTGATAACAAGTTGAAGCATAGTATTGAAAACGAATTGGTAGGTTTCTTTTATTGCTAGATATGAATGATGTGGCTAATTATATGATGTTATAGGGCTCATCTGGTGAGATGATTCCATTGTTCACAATGAGATTACGAGATAGACGTGTACAAGTCACATATCCCGTGAGACTTACATGTCAAGCCATAGGCTGGCCAACACCGGAAATTGTTTGGCAAAAAGATGGAATAGAACTTGATATCGGCGGTATGTTAATTTACGCAATATTCAATTTAATTAATTTAAAATTAATAATTTGTTAACAGATCGCTTCCTTATGTGGAATGATGGTCAGTTCTGTACCTTGGAAATTACCAAGACCTACTTAAATGATAGCGGAACTTACACAGCCACTGCCCGAAATGAATTAGGATCAGTATCATGTCACTGCAATGTGGTAGTCGACAAAGGAATTCGTGCATATATAGCTCCCGAATTTTTCGGCGAACTAGATCCTCTCTACATCATCCAAGAAGGCAATGAGATTCGATTGGCCGCACAAGTAGAAGCTTATCCATCTGTCGGAGTGACATGGCAGCGGGATGGTATTAGAATTAGACCAAGTCGTCGCATTTTTGCCACATTAGACGCTGACGGTTTTGTCGAACTTGTTATTACTGATGCCACGATTTCCGATGCTGGCATTTATACTTGTGTTGCATCGAATGCAGTTGGACGCACTGAGACCAACTCCAAAGTTGTAGTCAAGGAATCTGAGGGCGGGGCTATTTCACATGTTCCTAGAATTCGTGGTCTGGATACACCGTAAGTATTTGTCAATATGCAACCATTCCTAGACGATATTAACTCTTTGTATTTTTTTTGCAGATACTCTAAGGAGCCAATGTTTGTTAAGAAACCACGATCGAGCAATGCCTATGAAGGGGATACTGTCATAATTTACTGTGAAGTTATTGGTGATCCTACTCCCGATGTTGTGTGGCTACGGGACTTCCTCAAGGTAAGACCTTCTCATTTAACAATAAAATGGGTTATAGGAAGCTTTGTTGTCAAACAACCGACATTCATTAGTCATATTTAAACTGCGACTTGCATGCATGCGTGCACCACTTTAATCAGTACATACGTTCAGGTTCATATTACAACACGCGAGTATGCTGCTGGGAATGAATTTCAATTAAAGATCTCCGTTATTGATGCTCACACGCATCAGCCAAAATTATATGCTCATTGTCTGACTTACCTCGAAAAGAAAACATTTCAACGATCGGCAAACCAAACATTCAATTCAATGAAGCTTTATGGCAGCTATTTGTTTGCACAAGTGCAATTTATTTACTGCGAAATTGCATGTTCTTCGTTCTCATTTTTATGTTTGAGGCCGCACAATGTACGAGTAATTGCATTGGGCATTAATGGGAGTTTCATGTATTGAGATCGCCTTATTTCGGTGTGCGTGTGTTAACGTCGTTAAGAGTGGGCCATAACGTTTAAGAAGTATTTCATGAATGAATAACGATTTAGCTAATGATCTTCAGATCAAATTTTACGATCGCAGCTGATCAGTGTAATCATTCACTTTTAAAGTCAGGGCATTTTTTTTATTTCTGTTTTTACAACCATTTAGGAAATTGTTTTTTAATGTTTCTTGTAACATGAACAGAACTTTTGACAACATAACAATGAAGAAATTAAAACACACAAAGCATCAGTTAACCAAAAATTCCAATAGAAGATACGATCAAATCGCAAATAGTTACTAATGAATTATGTTTTATGACACGCATATTAAAAAATTTGTCAAATTTGTGTTGCCCGAAATCATGATAAAGATCGTTACAGCGAAACATTGCCTTAATTGAGAGCATAAAAACTATTCAATTGGCGACAATTAGAAAGGACAGCCGATTATTATAGATATAGTAAAAAAGACTTGAAATTGAAGTAACGACTGAAACGGCGGCATAATCAGTTCAAAAACTCTTTGGCAAAAAATCCATGAAAAATGACTGACGTAAAATTCCAAATAGCCGGAGGAAGTCAGACGGTGGTCTTTTAAAACGAAAGCAAACATATGTCATAAAGATGTTTATTGAATTTTTTTTTCTTTTTGCTTCACCTACATTACGTGAACTAATATTCAATGCTTTAACACTTTCACAACGCACTTTTCACACATTGTCGCATCTAGTGTCAGTATCAGAAATTGGGTTCTATGAGTGCAGTACCATTAAACTATGAGTCAAGTTCAGTCGCTATATCTGAAAGTGACTCACCATTGAGAGCTTATCTCAATATACCTTCAATTACCGCTAATTGATGGTGTTTATGCTCATTAATTGGTCCTTGGGCCGTAATGGTCTCAAGAGTCAGTGACAAAACTGCAAACGACAAGTTGTTTTTCTGCAGACCAACAGCACAGCCGCCATTGGGTACAATGACTTAATGTGACATGAAAAACATGGCGAATTAAGTAATTTTCGCATAGTCTTACGCGTACATGTTATTTCGTAACATCTCAATAATAATAATATTATAATTATAAATAGTTTGGTGGGAGACAGCCTAGCTCCATTGAATTTGGCTCAGAAATCTCTAGCACAAAAGCATGTTTTTTCGCGATAACAAACAAAATATGGCTCATTCACGATGTTTCTTTGCGCCATAAATGGAAGTACCGCGTTAATAATGTATGAACGTACCCATTGAATTTCTGCCATTTCACTTCGGTTCGTTACGTTTAAATACACAATATTCAGGTTCCTTTAAAACGACGACGCCACTTTTTGTCCCGTTTAACTTTTTGCGAAATATTACTGGCGGCACATGTTTATACTACTTTGAAAAATTCACGATATTTCTATTAACTAAATCCCTGTTGTTGTATTGTTCCAAAATCTTTCAAGTATATCATTGCCAGCCTGCAGACACGTCTTATATCTGCAGCTACTCGCCTCTAACTCTTTTGATGTTTCCAAATGGAATGCAACAAAACAAAAAAACTGCAAAGGTTTTGTTTTCCTTTCTATTTCAAACCAATTCCAAAACAGACTCATTCAAACATAACTCAATTACCAAACAACAGAAGAACATTTAAAAAACATATTCGACAGAGATGAATGAAAGTTGGAGTTACCATATGGTCGATTCCAAACAAAAATGCGTGTCTGTGGTCAGTGCAGTCAGTGCGTCACGTAGAAATTGAACCTGTGCCCAGTTGCTTATGATGTTTGGAACCAAGTCTATCGTCTTACTATTTGCACAATGACACGCATAGGCGTTGATCTGCCTCCATACGGAGCTGATTGGAATTCCTTACAATTGTTACTGACCAGCGGGGTTTCCGATATTTCATATTGGGAAGTGGTGCGTGCGAGACTGCACGGTCATCGTTCCTAAAACGATCTCCTATAAAAAAAAAACAAAAACCCCAAATATTTTGGTACGGCAGAGTTACCTCACGATCTTCAGCCTGTAGTTTAGATGTACACGTTTTATGTTGTAAATATGATAAAAGTTAGATATGAGTATAATCTTTAGGGAAAGAGATTAGCTGGGTGTTCGTTTTAGCAATGTTACAAATCCAGCGACCAATCAAACGAGCAGCTCCAAGTTCCTCAAAAAGCTACACAATTGCACAGCATGGCGCCTTACATATAACAATGAAAAACATAAAACATAAAAATATGTATTCCTTTTTACTATACACTCAATAGTCTCCACTCTTCATACATACTACACCATAAAATGCCGCGTACTTTTCCATCCACGGTTCGAGCGCGACGCGGCGATCTCCATGGTGGCAACCACCAATTCAGAATGTGGTATATCCAGATGGTATTATGCTCTTTCCCCGACCTGCAGCAGTTACAATTAAGCCGTCGAGTTGTGTGGGTCGACCCATTGAAGTTGTTCGTTGATATCCCTCGTTAATTCGATATTTGTTTATGTTTTTCGCTATTAATCCTCAATTATTAGTGTCGTCCGGATATTTATTCAAAATGATCTGCTCCGTAAATGGTCAGTGTGGGTGATTGATTGATTGGCGATCTTCCGTTTGGCAGCTGTCATCGCTGGTGCAGTTCACTTTGATAGACATTCGCGTGTGCCGAGCAGAATACTACAGTTGCACCGTGCAATCGTGCAAGAATCTCTGCCTAAAATTAGCATAAATCCAGTTGGCCTTTTTATTTATGTTCCTTGCCGCATTTGATTTATTTGTGATTCGCGAGTGAGCCATTCAACAAGGAATTCTTTAAAACCGTTGAATTGGACTGCAGTAGGTGACATAGTGTTGTGATTGGGTGATTTGTGCATTCGATTTACAGATTGGATTTTGGCATACAATTTGAATTTTTTAGTCCATTGTCCGTCGACACACTAAAAATTGGATTTATATTGAGTGAAGGTATGTCAAAAGCTTTTGTCGGTTATTCAGTATGCGAGAAAGGTGCGATTTATTATTCATATGCAGTTTGCATTTGAGTATATTGTGCCTGATCGTATTTTGCCTATAAAAGGAACTTGAATATTAATTCGATTATCTTATGGAATGTAAATATATTGAGGGGATTATATTTTACGCAAAACCGCGCCTTCAAAATTGCTCGTACCGAAATGCAATTTTTTGGTTGGTACTTACAGCATATGAGCAAATGCAAGTATAGGAGCCAGTCAAAAAATATGGGACGTATCGCACCCGTCAATTAATTTGAGGTCGCCTAAATTTAAAAGCGATTCGTGAGTTGGCAATAAATATTTCAAAAAGAAATTGTCTATTGAGAGTTTTTTGCAATGGAAACAAATCCATAAATCATTCGTATCGCGATGAATTAGCATTCCTGTCATTTAAGAGATGATTGGAAATTTCCGTTAATAAATTTTTACTAATCGGAAATACGTTCAACTTGAGTACATTTCTTCTGTTACAAGGTTTTCCCAATTCAATCAATATAAATAATATTGAATTTTTTGGTCAATAATAAATCTATGAATTTATGAATCAAATAAATGTTAAACGCCCTTGAAATTGTCAGTTAAGTTTTCATGACCTTTAGCGCAAACTTTCTTTCTTGTCAATAAAAACTAGCTTTCTAACTTTGTCGTTAAAAAAATAATTTAGCAAGGTCCCTTACTGTAGGTAGTTAATTTTTTAATTGCAACATTAATGAGTTAAATTACAGCCTCATGTCCAGCATGATAATCTGCAATGTTCCAGTTGTTGAAGGCAAACGCAATCAATCGTAAAAGATGCCAGATTAAACATTAAAATCAATTTTAAAATGTACAAAATGCATTTCTCATTAATGCCGATCGACCCAGATGTAGCAGTGCAAGCTGAGGCGATTCGACCGAAGCAGCTAAATGAAAAAAAAACGCTGATTATTGATCTTGATTCTTTAATAACTACATGACTCACTTTGCCTCAGGTGTGTACGAATGAGGTATCCTGGATGCATTCGAATGGAAATGTAGAAAATGTTTACACATCACCATATCGTGATAACTCAGTGCTCTTGAATTTCTGATTTTATGTGTGAACCGCAATTTTCTTAATTTGAAAGATAAAAATTTGCATTATGACCGGCAAAAAAAATTTTGCTATACAGATTACATAAGCTTGTTACAAAGTCATAAAGTTTTATGAATTACGAAACATCTGATTAATTGAAAAATTCCATAAAACACACAATTCCCATAACTTCGGCAATTACCAATATCATCCGTCACATTGCATCGGCGTAGAATTGCCTGTCCGTTGTATTGAAAAGCTCAATAAAGCACCAATAAAAATCATGTTCATAACTCGCACCTTAAAAGCCAATAAGTGCACACACAAGATGCATTCAAATGCCGCTAAAGAGTGTAGCGACTCGCGAGCTTCATAAAGAAGTGCGCCACCGCGCACTCAATTTAATTGCCGTGATACATCTGTCGCCATTTCAACATCTCGCGCTGACAATCGCCCCGCTGGATGTCTCTCTTCACGCCCGCGACAAACATCCAAGCCAACATCCAATTCAGCATTTTAATTAGAAGCCGCTATTGCACCGATGAAAATGGCATTTCTTTAATTGCATGTCTGGTCATTTAACAGTTAAGGACGAATGATTCATAAATGTGCGCTTATTGACGCAGGCGCACGCACTGCAGCGCACTAATCGCTGCGATTACCAGTCGGCAGTCGCTGGCCAGTGGCCACTGCTGACTCCCCATAGACTCGGCACTGCATCGGTCATTTCGAGCATACTTTTGCACTGCATTCGCGAAGTCGCAAGTTCGCACAATCGCAAGTAACACGAACGGTTAGACACTGACATCAGACATGTACATTTAAGATAGGCCGAGTTAGATAAACGAATCAACAATTTAGTACGCAGAAATGCATTAATATTCTCCGTGAGCATTGACAAGAGGTGGCCATCTACAGAAATTGGTTGAGGCCTGCTTTTTGCTGCAGTTTTCAATCAGCGAAATGTACGTTTTTCAATAAGTTTCGTGTTTTCATGTAGCGCACTTATGTTGCGCCGTTTCCTATCTCCACTCTCCAATTGATGTTGTCTTCATATATTACACTTTAACCGGTCAAGACTAAATCCACGGCACGAATATTGATAGCGGTAATTCATGTGTGGGGATGAGACCAGCGACTTGTGGCAGCCAAACCAAACATCTTGCAACGTTTCGCCGTTTGCTTTTAACTTCAGTTCTTAATGTTAGATGCGACCAATTCTTTAACAGTTAAGACTTAAGATGTTCTGAAAAATTAGTGCATAAAAAATAATCTAAAATTTCATATGAAATGAACATACATAAAAATTAAATATGTTTAGACAAATATTAAACTACATGATGCTCGGATAGAAAGTTTTGCGTAACGTTCCCTCGCCGCAATAAACTTAAAATAGCTAAGTGAAACCGTTGTTAAATTGTTTGTTAAGTGAAGACTGGCCTTTTTTGCGCTATCAAGAAGTTATAATGATTTGCAATTACTTGCTACATCATGTTAGCTGTCTAATTTGATATGGAATACAAGTAGAAGAACAAGCTCATTAGGCAGTTTTTGGTTATTGAAATGGCGTTGGCGAACTGGCGACAGGTTAACGCTAAAGTCGGCTTAAGATTCCTACGCATTTTAAGTGTTGAATGGTTCAATATGATTTATTTGTAATTTTTTTATAATTAATTTAGATGTGAGACTGACCATAAACTAGTTACTTAGTTATAAATATCGATTAATAAATCTTTATATTGTACATTCTTAAATGCCAACTCGTTTTTTATTGTTTTTTTGTTATCGATCATCGGGTTAATTAAAGCTTTTTTAAGCAAATGAAATTAATTGTATTTTCATTTAAAAAAAAACTCTTTTTTTATTCAGTATTTTGTAGTTTTGATCAACTGACTTTGAATGACTAACTTGTAAACATTCAAGTGTGTTTGTTTAAAAGCTTTTTACTGCCGTCTAGTAGTTTCGACCCACATAACAATGTACCAAATTATATAAATATATAATTAGGATTGTTTTTGTTTAGTCGCTGAGGCAAAGAGTTTCACGTTTTCAATTGGTCAAATAACAACAAAAAAACAACTTAAATGAAAGATGAAGCATAATGGGAGAAAATCCATTATGTATACATCTAATTTCATCTTTTTATCGACATAATCTGTTAAAACGTCAATAAATGTCAACACGTGGACCTTAAGATTTATTTGTTACATAATCCGATTAACGAGCGTAACTTCATTTTGCAAAGTCCAATTCATCTACAAATGTACAGAAGTCGCATTATGCTGTCGCTTATACATTTCTTCAATTCAGGCAAGTCCAGTTTGCCAATTTATGAATTGACATCTGCAATGAACGAAATCAAAAATTAAATCTTCAAGATGTCAATCTCATTGAGTTAATTTTTCAAAGGAATTGAATGTTTTAGAGCAAAGGAATTCGAAAAACTCTCACGAGATTTTTCTGTGCGAACATGATTGATTACCGAATGAGAAATTGTATTACTAAGAAACGAACATTTGATATAACATATTAAGTACACTTATGTGGCAATTGAAACATTTGATCAGTAGTCAAGCATGAAGAAACTAATAAGCATAACATCACTTGCCAATCTCACGGATAACCGGCTTGGTTTGTTCGTAACCGATATAGCCAATTAATTGATGCTAACAGCTTCCTGACAAATAGATAAATGCCCTTCCGGCACTGCTGAGACAAACCGCAAATGTTTGTACAATTTCGCACAAAAACTGGTGTAAAAGAATGCTAATAAGCTGGCAAAAAAAAAAAAATAACAGTGAGCCCTGACAGCGGTGCCGCAGAATGACTCTGAGTATGCCATTGTAAATAATATCAAATAACACTTTTCATCTTTGCCGATTGGCGATGGATGCCGCGTCGCGCCGCAATTTCCAGCTCGTTAATACAATAAATATAGTACTTGAGTTGCCAACTCTATTGGAGTATCACGATCGTCAAGACATTAGTTTTAATGGCAACTGGGAACGAGTGTTCATTATGTGGCCACGCATCCAGCATAAACGCAGCTGAGGCAGATATTGCTTGCAGCCGCCATAACAATAAACATAATCGTTAGAAGTTATAACAATAAATAAAATGCATGCAGTTCGTCGAATAGTTAGTTAACTTGCGGAGACATATGCGTTTTAGCATTTACTTGACGTCATCTGAGATTGGAAATGATTGGTTGTCACTTTGTGATCGCAGAAAATCATGTTGGTGTCGCTGGGTGGGCTATAAATCAAAAGCGCGAGAGACTTTATTGCGACTGATGAATTGCAATCAATCAGAAATTATGAACATAAATAGAGAATAACGGTCGTGTTGTATTTT
>JANSTS010006408.1:6460-20905 GCA_026546915.1 Sylvicola fuscatus | reverse complement strand
TAATCTCAAAGGCAAGCGTCAAGCAGACATTCTGATTTTAAACCAAAATTAGGACGTAATAGAAACCAATTCATGAATATCGGCTACAACTGACCTTGACCAGCACATTGATTCCCAAAATGAATGCGCACGATCAAAATCTCGCGTTAAGAATCATATGATTGCCACTAAAGTACAGGTTACCGCCAATACAGAAAAAAACAGCTGTTAAAATACAATAAGTTGCTGGTATGAGTGATCAATACAATTTAAAGCTTCAAAACACGCTTCTTATCAAGCTCACACTTCCCCCACCCAAAGTCTCCGACTTGCATAGTTGGCACACTTTCGGTGCTGAAGTTTCAAGTGGGGATCAGCCGTACGCACAACAAAGTCAGACTCTGGAACCTCACAACGTGTAACAATTGAGTCGCAGAAAAACAAGATTAAATAGTGTTTAGAAAAGAATCAATCATCATGTTAAGAACCGTGCATTTGCTAGATGAAGATGTCGCCCAAGCTCTTACAGATGTTCTGCCAACATTCGTCGAACGAATTAAGCGTGTAAGTACATCAATTAAGGTCACTTTGCGATTGCCGCTGTGACAAAAGTGAAAGTGACGTCTAGAAGAATTGTATGAGTTTCACAAATTGTCTAACCTCTCAAGGGCTTTGCCAACGTCGAAATTCAAGAGGCACTGTATCCGAACGCCGTCGATTCCAGTGCAGACGGAACGGAATTGGGCAGCGTTTTCTTTCGCCACAATCAAAATGACGTGTAAGTTTTGTTTTCCCTCCACATATCCAAATGTCTAATTAGTAATTAGTGGGTTCACAACTTGATTTCAAAAAGATAGAAAAGTGTTTTATCAAATCTACAGATAACAAATCGACTGCGAGCGCGTCTCAAGTCGGTGGACGCAAATCTCCACACGAATATATTGTCCGTGGACGTGAATGTTGGTGACGTTGAGCTGAAAGGTGTGTACGACATCAACCACCTGTCGCCCGTCCGCATGCTGCCCATCCAGCAGCAAGGAGTCCTGAATGTGGTGCTGGAGAATGTGCGCGCCGTCGGTTGTGTTGGCGTCAAATTGGATGGCGATACTTTCTGCACGGATGCTGTTGACCTGCACATGACGACAATCGGTGTGCGTGTTCAGGTGATCTATCCGGGATTGCTGCAAAAAATGCTGGCAGTGGAGTCAGAGAGTGAGCCACTGGAAGATAGCATCTGCGCCCCATTTGTGGACGACGTGTGGAGAGCTGTCACTCTGCAAATAAGACGCCAAATGGATGCCAGTTTGCGTGATCTCTCTGTAATCGCCATGTTGCGGCAGGAGGTTGATTTAATACAAAATTACCAGTAAGACATCTATTGAATCTTTCACATCTTCCACGACTTATGAATAACGTAATTTGCAGCCACAGATCAGTCTTGTTAACGGATCGTCTCAACAGATTGATTGATGACATACTGAAAGCGGCACGTCAAAATCTGCAAGTGAAATCGACGTCGCTTTCGGTGCCAGGATTTACGGCTGATTTCTCAGCACATCAAGCCCACAACACCGGAAACGCTTTTACGAAATGGGGAACGTTCAAGGCGACCAATGGCTCAGTGCATTCAATGGTCAGCCTTAGGCGGTCGTCAGACTTCTTTTGTACGATTCCAGACGATGAGAACAGAGTTCAGATGTTTGGAAGCGTCTCGTTCGATGAACTATTGTTCGACTTCACTGAATATACGGCCAGTTTTGACAATACCGTGGTATCCGGGCATGTCAATTCCACAGCCACTTCGTTGAAGTCGTCTAATTCGACCAGGAATCAGTTTTTGCTGGTCATCAAGTTAAAGGAAACGGACGAGCATTTGTTGGTTGAAGGATGCGAAATTCGGCTTCAGCAATTAGAGTAAGATTTCTTATCAATTTAATGACTCGATGTTTTAATTGTGTTTTCTAATTTCAGTAAACTTAAAGTGGAAGCCACTGGCCTTGGAGGAAGTTTAGAGTGGTTGTTGAACAAAGTTAGTGTTTGGATGACTGGATTGTTCAAACAAAATGTAACCAAACAAATTGAGAAGCGGATGACTTACGAGATCAATCGTCTTCTTGGATTTGATAAATATGAACTTTTAGACTTTTCTTGATAAAATATAAACGATGTCCCAATCATGAACCTTAAGAATCGTTTGTGTAATATTTGCCAAAAGGATGTTGCAGATTCAAAATTAGTTGGCAAGGACTTTTCAGGTCCAGCCGAATGTACCATAGTATAACAGTTGACACACTATAAATGTGTTAACTGTACTACATATTTTATACATAAAGATAGACTGTCAATGAGTTCAAATCAAACATTTGTTTACAATTGGATTAGAGTCTGGGACTAATTAGATTTAAGAAAATGTGTCTTATAAATTCAAATAGTTTAAAATAAATTTTAAATTTAAAAAAAACAAAAAAAAATAGTCACAAAAGTGCAAATACAGTGAAATGGTTTTTAAACAGAAAGGATTTACCGTCAAACGGATTTTGCTGTGAACATGGAGACCTTAGACCTAAATTCCATTGAAAACGACCCACTGGCTTCGCCCAAAGAGGTTTTTTACTCTAAATAGAAATGATATAAAATTAAATTTTCCAATTTAGGATGAATGTCACGCGGTGTCTGAAGATCTGATTCAGTTTGATATTGCAGACTCGCCCAAAAGTAATCCATTCCATTCAGAAACGACAGACTTTGGAAGTAACATTGCTGAAGAAAACATTCCTAGAGTAAAAACTGATGAAATGAAACTAAATAAAATTCAATAATCATAAATTCTTTAACACTTCAGGACAAGGCTAAAAACTTTGAAACTCATGAAATTATTTTCACCAAAGAGACCAATCTAGGACCTCGATTCAAGTGCAACGAATGTCATCGTTCCTATTCTTACCGAAGTGTACTAGCACGCCACAAATCATCTCATAGCCAGATAAAGTCGTTCAAGTGTGACCAGTGCGACAGCGGTTTCGACAGGAAGAATGACTTGTACGTCCATCGTAAGTTGCATGTGAGCGTGTCACACAAGCCATTAAAGCTTCTTCAATGTATGCAGTGTCCTCGGACATTTCAATATCCCAGTGAATTGGCTCGTCACACGCTGACCCACAGCCTGGAGAAGCCATTTCGATGTGACATATGCAATCGTGGCTACAACCGTAACAGTGATTTAAAGGTGCACTGTCGCTCGCATTCAAACGAGCGTCCTTACGAATGTGGTCAATGTGACAAGACGTTCGTGCACCGAAATGCCTTTAGAACGCACCAGCTGATGCACTCCGACTCCAAGCCATTTCAGTGTGACCAGTGCGGCAAAGATTTTGCTGTTATGGCAAATTTGGCAGTTCATCGACGCAGTCACACCGGTGAGAGACCGTATCAGTGTGACGAGTGCGGAAAGACGTTTAGCCAAGTCGCCAATTTAATGGCGCACAGTCGCCTGCACTCTGGCGAAAAGCCTTTTAAGTGCACCGAATGCAAGAAGACTTTTGTCCTGCGTGCTCATTTGATGTCACATTTAAAGATTCACGAGCAAAATCGACCGTTCAATTGCGATGAATGTGGAAAGTCGTTTAATTTGGAGAAGCGATTGTTGATGCATTTCAAAATGCATACTACTCCAATTGGACTGTGACAATATGATAGTTATAAGCTTTTTGAGATGCCAGAATATTCCTAAAACTCGCCTTAAAGGCTGTTGCCAAATATGTATGCTTCCGCCCAATGTTTACATTTAAAATAACCAAATATACTAAATTTACAAAAACGTCTTTGGTATTATCTTTCAGTTTATTAAAGATAACGTATAAAAATCTAAATTGTACCCAACTTCTCTTCAGCCGGCTCTTTATTGGATTCGAAGACGTGCGTCCTCCTGTGCACCAAGAGCCGCGACTCCACATAAAACGACAGTCCACACACGTCACACCGATACGGCCGATCCTTCGAATGCACTCGCCGATGCGAAATCAGATGAGCGTGCAGCGTGAACGTTTTCTTGCACTCCTCACATTGGAACGGCTTCTCGCCAGTATGCAGTCGCCGATGAGCCACCAGATTGGCCACCTGCGTGAACGTCTTGCCGCACTCATCACACTGATAGGGACGTTCGCCAGTGTGACTGCGACGATGCACCGTCAGATTGGCGTACTGCATGAACGTTTTGCCGCACAAGTCACACTGGTAAGGTTTCTTGCCAGTGTGTAACTTGGTGTGCGCTTTCAGGCCGTTTCGCTGAGCAAACCGCTTGTCGCACTCGCCACACTGATAGGGACGCTCTTCCGAGTGGATGCGACGATGCGCCACCAAATTGCTGCTGCGATTGAACGAACGCGGGCACTTGTCACATTTGAAGGGACGCTCATTGCTGTGCGTCAGCTGGTGGCGGGCCATTTCGCTGGGGTAGCGAAACGATCTTGGGCACATTAGGCACTGGAGACGTTTCTCAGATTTGTCATCGTCCATTAAGAGCAGCGTCTCAAATCCACTGTCTGCTGGATCGTCGGACATTGAGTCGTCTTTTTCACTGGGCTCAATTGGTTTTGATTTATTGGCACGTCGGCTTCGTCGCTTCGATGGTCCGTCTGTAGGATCTTCCATACTGTCGTTTGTTGACTCGTGCGACAAAATGAGAACTGCATTGTTGATTGGCTCCACATCAGAGTTCTACATTTTTGAGATTAAAACAGTTTTATAAGTATATTTGTAAGATGTTTTAGACATACGCTTATATCGTGTTCCTCAATGTCTAATGGCTCGTCCTTTATTAATGTTGAAAGTGGGTCTTCTTCGTAGGAACTTAACACAGCAGATTGTGGATCTGCCTTGACTATAAAGTCTGTTTGTCGATATGTTCGTATTTCCGAAAGGCCTTGGTGCTCGACCTTAATCTGGGTTATCCGAAATTTATTACTATCCATTGCATACAGTAATAGTGTAAAAAGTTAATAAACAAAAACACTTTGTTTTCTCATTGCAGTAACTTCATAAACAAATAAAATTTTGGTTCCAAGTAAAATTATCGACGTCAAACTGACAGTGACAGATTACCGTGCGTTATAATAACCGTCAAAAATAGTTAAAACTATTTATTTAGTCGTATTTTTTGTAAAAAAAATTTTAACGATAAAAAAAAACTCAATTTTTGCTATTATTATGTAAATAATTAATTAAAAAAAGGTCAACATTAATATATAATTAAAATATTTAAAAATGTTCACACTAAATTTAGTTAAACTATATATTTTTATATATATTGACTTTTCAGACGCCTCCAAAGCGCGACACCCCTAAATGTCAAATTTCAAACAATTGAAACCGTTGAACAATTAGGAAATACAAAACATCTAAGTAGCAGTCGGCTAGCACATTGCATTAAGGTTTGAACAAAGGAAAACTAATATTTTAAATCAAGTAGAACAAGTTTAAATCGTTTGAAAATGTCCTCATTTGTAAAATATCGTGACATGTCAAGTGACGAAGAAGAGGTTGAAGGAGATGAGTCTTCTGTGCAAACTACTGATGGTAATCACCTAATCACAACCAATAAAACGACCGATTCTTAGAATTTCTTTCTTTTTTAGCATCAACGAATCAATCTTCTGCGAAAGAAGATGGAACAGACGAGGACACATCATTTAAAAGTGCAAAACCTCAGAAAAATAAAAGCAGAGTTATTCAGGAAACTGACAGCGAATCTGGTAATAATAACAAAAATAACATTGTTCATTTCTAATGATATCTAATGCTTCATCATTTCCACAGACGTTTCTGCTGAGTCTGAGAACACATTCACATCGGATAAAAAAGAGTCTGGTTCCGATTCTGATTCCAGTGATGAAGAATTCATCGTTAGAAAAACAGCCAATTTAAAAAAACGTCCGATTGTGTCTTCGGAAGACGAGGATGAAGAATCCACCGCAGCTACCAGTCGAAATCTGACTGATATCGATGATGACGAGGAAGAACGAAAGATCGAACGCCGAGCCCTTTCGCCGAGCACCAGAAGGAGCATGGGATTTCCCCGGCGACAAACAATGAATCAGTCAATGGCTTCCTCCCTCGAGGATGTAGACAGCGATGACGATGATGATGATTCGGATAACATCATCCATTCAACCGAAAAAAATGCGGCTGAGAGTCCAGAGCAGAGATTTGGTGACGATAGAATGTCTAATAATTTCAAAAAATCAGTTCTGGCAAAGATGTCTTCCACAATGTCTGGTGTAGAGAAACTCGAATCTTCGCCTGAAAATAGCCAGATACTATCTGAGGCATCAATAGACAGAGCGAACAGTTCCGACGACAGTGTAATAGTTCTTCCCAAGCAAGAAAACGTTTATGTTATAAGCAGTAGTGACGACGATGAAGACTCAGTAGTGGATAGAAGTAATAAGGAATCTCCTCTTAAAATGAAGACACCAAAAAAACTTATCCAGCCTAAGCTGGAGACTTTACTTTCCAAGACACCTCTGCTTAATCCAAAAACGCTTCCCAAGAAGCAGTACGTTTCTCAACAAGTGTTCTCAGCCAAAATGGTAATGCTGGATCAAAAACGAGCAGACCTGCAAAAATACAAGCACCTCTCTCAACATGGCAACAGTTTACCTGACAAGGGACTAAAATTGAAGCGACTTGTGGATGAGCTTACGCGAGAGTGTAAAATATTGGCTGAGGATTTGGCGACCTGCGCCGTGGAAGAAAAAGAAAACATTCCTACCAAAAAGAATCCAAATATTTCAGTAGACAATTCACCCGATCCGTGGAAACAGATTCAACAGGCGGCCAATGAGATTATGCCAAAGTACACCGGCAAAGTTGGCATGGCTAATTTTAATGCACAAAAAGCGATGACATTAGATCGTCTCAAAGATTTGCATGGTTCTATGGAGACTTGTCCCAATTCCAGTGTACTGGCAGATGAGCCGGCTGGTTTGAAGATATCATTGATGCCTCATCAACGGCACGCGCTTGCTTGGATGCAGTGGCGTGAACGACAGAAGCCACGTGGGGGCATTTTAGCCGATGACATGGGTCTTGGAAAGACATTAACTATGATCACTTTAGTATTGGCTGCTAATCAAGCACGCGAAGAAAACGAAAATGAATCGTCTGAAGATGAGGAGGATGAACCAGCTCAGAAAAGTGGATGGACGGCAAAGGGATCGTCTCAATGTAAATATTATCAATAATTGGATCTGTCTTCATATTATATACATTTTCTTTGTAAAGATCACTATGGAGGAACCTTGGTAGTATGCCCAGCCAGCTTAATTCGTCAGTGGGAAAGTGAAGTGAACAATCGGATTAAAAGCAGACGTCTGGAAGCTCACGTCTACCACGGCACCAATCGCACGATGAGACCGAAACAATTGGCTAAATTTGACATTGTCATTACCACCTACAATTTAGCGTCCAGGGAGGCGAAGAATGAGGTAAGGTGCAAATATTAGATAATCATTCACATGTACATGAATCTTATGTTCCAGGATACACTGTTCAAAGTTAAATGGGACCGTGTCATCCTAGACGAAGCGCATATCATCCGAAACCATAAAGCCCAGACGTCAGTTGGTGTGTGCAAATTGAGATCAAAGTATCGGTGGGCCCTGACAGGAACGCCCATTCAAAATAAGGAAATGGATGTGTACGCCCTCTTAAAGTTCCTAAAATGCACCCCATTTGATGATCTGGCACATTACAAGCAATGGATTGAGACCAAAAGCGCGGGCGGCCAGCAACGATTAAACACACTGATCCAAACAATTATGTTGCGTCGCACCAAAGCCCAACTGCAAGATTTGGGACAGCTCCAAGGACTGCCACAGAAAGAGCTGAAAGTTATCGAGTTTAGTCTAGACAAAGAAGAGATGATGGTGTATCAAAGAATAATGACATTCTCGCGAACTTTGTTCTCAATGTATTTACATCAGCGTGCGGAGAGAGACACTGCCGCCCATTTCACTAATGCCGGCAATCAGCCGGCGTTCTTAAGGGTCAAAGATCCAAATGGTGCGTACCAACAAATGCATCAGCGAGTGGTACAGCTGACTACAAAAAGTGGCGAAGTTCAGGCTCACGTCATTCTCATGCTGCTATTGCGTTTGCGACAAATCTGTTGCCATCCTGGATTGATTGATGCTGTATGTTCTTGTTTTCACGAAATCAATGGATTTTGGTTAATTTATTGATATTTTATAGATGCTTGATGATCCAGATTTACAAAGTCAATCACCAAATGTATCCACTGAAGATCAACCGGAACTGGATTTGCTGTCACAACTGGATAAACTGTCAATAGACCCCGAAGTTGGAAATACATCTTCGGACGATAAGGCCATTACAAAGGCATTCTCAAATGCTCTGGTCAGAACGAATGCCGTCTTTAGCATGGATCGTGCCAGCTCGAAGGTAAGGAATAAATTCCTGAAAGAAACGTCTGTCTAATTTATTCTTATTCTTTAGATCAAAAATGTCCTTAAGATAATTGATGAGATCTACAAAGACAAAGAAGCTTACGACAAAGTCATTGTAGTATCACAATGGACTTCGGTACTAAACCTGTTGCAGGATCATCTCAGAAAGCGGGGAATTTCAAATGTTCGAATTACTGGTGATGTCCCCATAAATAGCCGCAATGATATTGTTGTCGATTTCAACAAAAAATCTAGAGGTGACAGGGTAAGTCTGATCCTATGATTTAATAGAGAAAAATATCTTTAATAATTTTTTTTTTAGGTTATGTTGTTGTCTCTAACGGCCGGTGGTGTCGGTTTAAATTTGGTGGGAGCTAATCACTTGATCCTCGTTGATGTTCACTGGAATCCCCAGTTGGAAGCTCAAGCTCAAGATCGTATATTTCGAGTTGGTCAGGAAAAGAAAGTGGTCATTTACAAGTAAGTGAAAATCTGTGGCAACGTCTTGATTCTTTAACTGACGAGTTTTTTTTTTTTGTATCGCAGGGTCATCGCATCAGGAACTATTGAAGAGCGAATAAAAGCACTTCAGGATGCAAAACTTAGCATCGCTGATGGTGTTTTGACAGGCGTACAATCAAATAAGGGCAGCAAACTTTCCATTGACGATCTCAAGAATCTATTTGAATTTTGATTAACAATTCTAAGAGATTCATGTTTTTGGCATTAATTTTATATTTGTTATTCGTTTTAATAAAATTGTAATCGGTTGATCCTGAAGATGTTTTATAGGGTTATCAAAGATTTGCAATCACAGAAATACAAGATATTTTTTCAATCAATCAGGGAATGTCTGTCTTAATCACACGGTTCGCCGTCTTTTAAGAAGGGATCGTGTCCCGACAAAATCTCCTTTTGCGTCAAGAACATCTCAAATTGTCCGGGGATGTCGGCCTTGCTTTTATGTGCTGCTGCTATATGGGTTTTCAGTGTGCCGTGATCTCTAAACATGCGTCTACAATGCTCGCACTCGATGCGCTTCTGCCTGTGCACTTTGTTCATGTGCAGATTTAATGCCTAAAAAACACACAAATTAACCTCCAAATGTCTCCAATCCTTTTTATGCAAAAGTGTTTACAAATCTGTCAAAATATCGTTTGCCACAATGTTTGCACTGCTCCTGCTTGACACTTTCGATTATTTGCTGTATATCAATTCCATCCTCGCCGCTGTGCCTCTCCTGCAGATGCCCACCAAGACTACGTATATGTGGACAAACTTCATTGCACAAAGGACAAATGACCGTCGGCCGCTTTAGGGTCTGTCGTCGTTTTACCGTCTTACCAGATGCAGGGAGGCCCTTGCACTTCGTCGCGTGCATCTTGAACGCTGAATCAGACTTGAAGTTTCGCTGGCATTTCTCACAGACTTTTGGCTCTACGTGGGTAAGAATGTGAGCTCGAAGTTGCTGCAAGCAAATAAGAAGTTCAGTCTAGGGATTAGAAAACTAGGTTGGTGGTCTGACCGCATTTCGTTTGAACGCTTTCAAGCATATTTCACATACAAATGCTCGCTCTTTGACATGAACAATGCGCTGATGGGCACGCAGTGAACTGACGCTGTTGAATATTTTGTGGCACTCGCCACATTTATGCACTTTCGGACGGTCTGTATGTTTACGGATTACGTGCATTCGTAGGTCACTCGTCAGGATGAACAGTTCACCGCATTGATTGCACATTTTATCCTTTTTCCCATAGTGGCGAGAGGCGTGGACCTTGAGACGTTCGTAGTGGGCGAATGCCATGCCGCATTCTTTGCAGACATAGTTCTTAGTCAGCTCGTTCGGGTGCTTGAACATTATTCTACTGGTTTACAAATTTCACATTTTTTAAATTTGATTTACTTACAACTTTACGACAATGTTTTGAAAGATCCACGACCTGTTTAAAGACGATGTCACAAATCCGACACTTAACTTCCTGTAAAAAAAATGGTCTTTTATGATGAGTTTAAAATAACTTAATAATTGCGACTTACATCAACATATTCATGAAATAGTTTATGCTCCGTGAATCGTTTCAGACATTTGAATCTCCAGTCACATTTTGTGCACTTATACGGCTTGAATTTCTTGTCATCATCCTCTGCTGGCTCATAATCTATATTATCAACATGTGAGTTACTTGCCAGTGGAACTAAATCTTCCAATTCCTCTGGATTGAGAGTAGAGCGACTGGACTCATCGTCATATTCACTAAAATCTGGAGCGCACTCCACTGATTCCTCTTCATCATCATTAAAAGTATCCGCATTTGCATTACACAAGTGATTCAGATATTGATGTCCAAATATTTTTTCATCACACGTACTGCAAATAAAACAATCCTCAATCGTTTGCCCAGAAATGTCCAAAGTTCCATCATTCTTGTTTTCTGACATTTGGGCTTTCAGCATCATCTCAGTCTGTAAACATTGCGCTTGAAAATCAGCCCAAAATCTGCAGGCATTCAAACACTGACTACAAATAGCATTTGGCAAACAATCATTGGATCGAACTTCAATGCGTGTGCATCGCTGAAATACTTTTAATGTGGATTCCTCTAACAAATATGAAAGATCACTTCTATTGGAAGTCATACATCCACGACACACAGACGACAACAATTCAGTTTCTGAACGACGGTTGGGTGGCTGATCATTGGATTTATCATCATCGACATATATTGTGAAACCACCAGTGGGTGTTGCTTCTTTTCCATGGGCGAATATCGTCGGAATCGCTTCGGGCATCAAGCGATTGCGTTTGTTTGTAGTGAAGCTGTCATCACCAAAGTGGCAGCCACAGATTCGACAGTGCTTCCAAATGTATTCGGGAGATTTGTCCAGCAAATCTTCTCGTCCAATTCCTTCCATCCATAGATGACACCTTAGACATAAGGAAATGTTACATTTGAATAGTGAGTTTGAGAAGTAGCGTGTACCTGGTTGGATCCTTTGGGAATCTAAACAGAGATATGTTGGAACTAACATTTTTTGTACATTTATTTACGGCACATCTTTCACTTTGTTTCATTATTTTTAAATATTCTTGAAGTTATAATTTTATTTTAAAAAATCTACATACAATATAATATGTAAACATCAAAAATAAATACAAGTTTTATATTAAATTTATTGTTATATATGTTCACCCTGTCAATCGTAAGGCCTTAAACTCAATGTTCGCATGTATGTGACTCATTATTATTCTTAGTTTATTGAATGAAAAAATTAACTATTCTTTATTCTTAAAAAAAATCGATTAAATAGGAATCGCCATGTCTGTGAGATTATTTGAAATAGCCAAAAAACATTAGCAGACTTTTCTGCCGAAGAAGAAATTGATTCTATCTTCTCAATGCGAATATAAACTGAATTTAATTATGTTTCCTTCTTAATATAATGTCCAAAAAATTATACATATATCTTAATGTCAAAGTATTGAATATACATAAATATGTTTTATTATTAAAATTTCAATTGTCACCTCAAAACCTCTCTTCTGATAACTAAATAATATAAACAAAAAATAATTAAATAACAAAAATTCTACAGTATATTCATTGAGTTAGAGGCGAGTAAAATGGCAGACCGTCTTACACAACTCCAAGACACCATCAACCAGGTACTTGAATTGGCGCCATCTCTTCTATTTACTTAAAATTGTGTATGAACTTAAATTATTTATTTTGGAACTTTCCTATAATCAGCAAGCGGAACACTTTTGCAACAGCATTGGTGTCCTACAACAGTTTTCTGTACCAAGCAAATTCCCCGGATTCGACCGTTCTGGTTCCCAAACGCCTCAACAAAATCAACCCGATCAGGATTATGCACAGTTGTTTTCCACACTCATTTCCCGGTAAAATATTATCTCAAATTGTAGATTCATTTGATTTTAATCAATTTCATTTTATAGCTGCGCTAAAGACATTGACACCTTGATTGAGTCGCTGCCCAACGAGGACAGCTCACAGGAGTTGCAGACACAAAGTTTGACAATGCTGGAGGCTGAAAATCAAGAGGCTGCCGAACGCCTGGAACAGATTGTACTGAAAGGCGAGAATTTGCTGGAAAAAATCCAAATGGCTCTCAGCGATATTGCTGAGGCACAATTGGACATGCAGCATTCATCGCCCAAGAAGATTAAAATAGAAAAGAAATAATACGAATGGATTTTATATGGATACAATAAATTAATATTAATACTTTCTATAAATAATTGTATATAAAATTAGATGTATTAGGCGCTCCTTATAAGTTTATAAGAAGCCTATCTTTAGTAAAACCTTACGAATGTTTCAAGAATCTGATTGCAGCGCTGCCAATGTGAAAAATTGAAATGAAAACTTCACAGTATCTTGACAGATGGTTTTTTGTATATAAATACTTCCAGCCTCCAGTTATTGCGATTTTTATGTTAAAGGGCGGCGGCCGGTGATAATTTTTTAAATTTTCATTAATTTATGAATTTTTAAATTATTATCAATCCCAAGTCGCTAAAGTTATCACTAAAAGAGTATCTTATATTGAATTTTCTGTAATCACATGGCGAGGATTCTTATCATCGAGCCCTTCTATGGCGGCTCTCACAAACAATTGCTGGACACTATTCTAGAGGGTGAGTGACAACTTTTAATTTCAATAAAATCTATACATTTAATCTTTAAACAATTATATTTTGCAGAATTCTTACCCGAACAATTCGAATTGTTCACACTACCAGCCAAAAAATGGCACTGGCGTGCCAGGACCAGTGCCCTGTACTTCTCTCAGACCATACCAATTGATCATTCATACAAGATTTTGTTCACAACATCGGTACTCAACTTAGCAGAGTTGATAGGCGTACGCCCAGACCTGGCAAAGTGCCGGAAAATTGTCTACTTCCATGAAAATCAGTTGGTGTACCCAGTCCGTGAAATAAAAGAACGAGACTGTCAATATGGACTCAATCAAATAATGACTTGGTAATTTTACAACAAAAAAAAACTATTGAAAAAGTATAACTAACGTCAACAAATCATCCGAAAAACAGCCTGTCAGCCGACCAGTTGATCTTCAACTCCAACTTCAATTTAACATCATTCTTGAACAGCATCAATCCATTCCTGAAAATTCAATCAGATTTTAATCTGAAAAATATTCGAGAGAAAATCGAGCCCAAATGTGAAGTTTTGTACTTTCCCATACGTTTCCATTGCATGCCAAAGCGTCCAGCGTCGACCAGCAACACAATTCTGCATTTAGTGTGGCCACATCGATGGGAGCACGATAAAAATCCTCAATTACTGATGGAGGCACTGTTAGAGTTGCACAAGAGGCAGACACCGTTTAAAGCATCCATCATTGGTGAGGCATTTCAAGCGGTGCCCGAGTGTTTTGATGGTATTAAAGAGAAACTTGGTGACAAGCTGGTGAACTTTGGATATTTAAGTCGTGATGAGTACTTTAGGTGTCTGATGGAGGCGGATATTGTAATCTCAACGGCTGGCCATGAGTTTTATGGAGTTTCAATGTAAGTTTTGCTCTTTTTCATTACTGTTTCTTTTGCTTAATAAAAAAATAATTTTAGGCTTGAAGCTGCGTTCTGTGGATGTCTTCCACTTGCGCCTAATAAGCTCGTTTATCCGGAAATTTATCCGGTTGATCATTTGTACAACACATCAAATCAGCTCATCAAGACGATGTACAATTGGTGCCGCAATCCGCCATTGTTTCGTAAGCATCGCGACAAATTCTTCGACACGTTTTCGTTCGAGAAATTCTCGGCACAGCACCTGGTGCCAAAGTATCTTGAGCTGATCCTGCAGGACTAGCTAATTGCCCAAATCAAATATTAGTTTTAATTTTATTGTCTACGTCCAATTGGATGTAGGCTCTTCCTAAATGTGACTCAACAAACATCTCAATTTTCATCCCGTGGATGTTGTCATGAATGTTTCAATTTTAAGTTATT
>JANSTS010006405.1:6181-19363 GCA_026546915.1 Sylvicola fuscatus | reverse complement strand
TAACCCAAGAAATTCCTTTTTCACATTTCAATTCTCGTGTTTCTTTGAGGCATACCTTGTGAACGTTTGTGCCATTTATCTAAACGATCTTTAAGCTTTGAGTTAAAATAATATTTTCAATATTTGCTTTAAGAAAACAAACCAATTACTTTTAGTGTAAAATATGAAAAACGCGTTTTTTATAATATAAGAATATGTATGTAGTATTATATTTTACCAAGACAAACTATTTAAAAGTTTACTTTACAGTTTGATATGGTAAACTATAAGACATATGTATGTAAGATGAAAAAAATGCTGTTAATTTTTTATAATTACTCGTTTGCATAATTGCAAAAAAAAAGAGTTTTTAAGATAAAGATAAGATAAATTCAAATCTCATGTATACATGTTTTTCTTTTCATGAATAATCGCTGAAAATTGTCTATCCTATAAATTACTAAGCATTCAAATTTAAAAACACTTTAATAACAATAAACATTCCAGGACTCCAAAATCGAATTCTCTTGACAAATGATGGTTCCTATCGCACAACACGACTCCAAAAACATGAAAGCTCTCCGGATGGAAATTGTGCATCATGCCAGGAACCAAAGACAGCTGCCTACCCACCGCTGAACGCGACTAGTACGAAGGTATACAATTCGCACTACGTCCTATCATTTTGCACGAACTCACTCTGCATATATCGTATTATTATCGTAGCGATACATCAGGCGAAAGTGCGTGCCAAAAAAAAAAAAAAATGAAAAACGAAGTTGCTAACATCAAAATCCGTCTGCGTGGAATGCGTAACGCAAATAAACACGTAAGCACTCCCGAGGACGGGGTGGCGGGTGGCGGGGGGTGGAAAAGCAATATGGGCTCGAATTTTTTATGCTCTCACCAAATGGGAAATGGGATGTTTATTTTGAAAGTGTTTCACGCAACAAGGAAATAATGTTTTCCCATGTACACGCTATTGCTTATGGGAAAGTTGGCAGCACCCGCGCTGCGTCTTGAAGGAGTTCGCACAGGGAGCAAGCAAACAAACCACGAAGGAGATGCTGTTGGGTGGGGATTGAAACGCAAATAATGGAATTATGCAACATTGAGTTTTAAGCGGATAGAGTTTCAAAAAAAAAAAAATTATTTTTCCTAAATTATGTATCAGGTCAGCCTATTTATGTTTTATAATATTTTCTTGTCCATTGTGCAGCGATTACAAAACAAGTCTTTAATAGGCTGGATCTATAGTACAAATAAATGACTAATGTTCGACTTGAGTATCGAGAAATCCTTATTGACATTGGGCTGTGTACAATTAAATCGCTATGATAAATTTGATACCAATTTAAGGCCTTCAGAAGACGCCATTGTTTTGCGGCAAAGCGGATTATTTTGGAAGCCACTTGCAGAATCCTTGTGCTTTATTATTCAACAGACCAATTTGCGTGAATAAATCTAAATTAGAGTCTCAATACACCATAACTCAAGCAATGATGCCTTGTTTGATGTGTAAATATTTGTCTATACTTTATGTGCCTTTATATGTATATATGTAACTCTAAAGCGAAGCATATAATGATAGGATTTAAAGATTTAAAAATTATCCCCATTAAGCTTAAATTTGGATGGCGATCAAGATCAATCTGCACACGAAATTTGGTCAATTCGATTGTTTTATTAATGTTGGCAACAATCCAATTCAGCCATTTCATTTTCATATATTTTATAGACAAGCTCACTAGTTCATCCAACTCACGATGAAAAATAATAGAAGTTGGATATCGCGAGTTTTTCATACATCGAAGCTTTGAACTTTCCGACATTTTTATGGTTCGTATTTTCCTTTATTCATGTACGGATGTTTTGACCAAATGTATCCACAAACACTATGACCTACTAGTCTGCTACAAAACTTCAAGAATCCCCTTCCTCACACCTCCCAACATTGCGTCCACATATCACAAGAGCGGCAACAATTCGCACACGCAGGGATGCGGAAGGTACGAAGGATTTAGAAAAAAGATGGAGCGCAATTCAAAAACAACCCACTAACGAATTTATTTCGACTTGGATTAATTCTCGATGGCATTGCAAACATGGTGCCACAGATATTGACTTTTGAAGGATATTTCATTAGCAAGCAAACAACTGATACATATACATGTACGACCTCGTTTACACTTTTACAGGGATGTCCCTAAAACAGAGAACCACCAAGTAGAGACGACGATGAAACATTTTCAATTAAATCACAATATCCATCAGAGCGAATTTGCTCAATTGCTGACAGCTATCGTTGCACCATCCCGACTGCATTGGTTATATAATATAACATGCAGTTGCATATGAATTCTGTGAGGTGACTTTAACATCAAATCAAAACTGATTTTCATTACATATTAGATATTATCGTACAAATCTTATTGGTCCATTCTATTTCTAGTTACAACACTAAAACATAAAATTATGTGAATCCAATAAACAACCAGGCTAGATTAAATTCAACATACCCATGGACCACCCTGATCCCAATATCCCTCAGTGACACCATCGGCCCACTGTGATTCTAGTGGTAGCTCCGGCTCGGGCGGCCAATGTGGCGGCTTCGGGGGACGTGGAGTCGACTGGTCCCCACGGGCGCACCACAATACTGACTGTGGGCAACCTATGTTGACGCCGTTCTATGTCCAACACAAACTAGTCCCACCGGAAAGAGCACGCACCGGATATCCCTTCGCCTCCTTCACTTCACTCGACAACTTTTTTCATGGCAACTTGCCGCAGTTATTTTCCCAACATTTTGACGATAGAGTCCATCACACGAATGGTCATCGCAACCAGACAATTCACAAAGGATAAAGTTTTATTCAATATTATTTTGCACTGATTCACTTTAAAATATTTTCTGTTTTTGAATTCAATGATGTGAGCAATTCCCTCAATATTTGTGATTTTATAACAATTTTGCTACGATAACTTTTTTGCTGCATACAACATAAAATGCCTTCAGGCATTAATTAAAAATATTATTACATCCGTTGATATGCAAAAACTTTTAAAGTTTTCATATTTGTCGGAACTCGGTTTGAAATCATTGCAACATTAAATTTGAAAATGAAAAAACATTTTGCGATGATTAAAAATCGTTTTTTTACGCAACAAGTTTCCTTTGGGCGGATTAAAAATTAGATCAGATCGACTTTTGGCTTATTACAATATTTGAGATTGAAAAACAAAAAAGGCTTCTGTGAAGATAAATAGTCTAGAAGATGGTGGTAAACAATAATCTCGCAAAAGCTCATATAATTGGATAAAACTGTGATTGCATGGAAATTTCTACAGCTATTCTTAAGCTCGATTTGGCCCACTAAAACGCGGAACGTAAATGATCTATTTTATTGGATTCATTTGTTTCTCGACACACGTCTTAGAAGAAGGCAAGCCCTTACTGTCCATCAACATTCTACGTAGACATTGAAAAACTGCTGGGCAAATACCAATTTACGAGTATAATGTAATATAATCAACAAATAGTCAGCGAGATGGCAATACAGAAAGTAAAGGTGTTTGGGCGGAGATCGATTTATCAGTAAGGTATGAAGAAAGTTCGAAATGAATTTATTGAACGCTATACGAGTACCATCCTCTCGTGGGATATTTAGGGATGAATTATCGTTTGTTAATTAATTTTGCCAATAATTAATTATATACATTCTGCGGAAAGGAGGGTTGCGACTTTTAATGTATTTGCCATTAATTCTGGCCTTTAAGGCAAACTTTAAGGAGAACATTGTTTATCTTTTGAAAAACAACTTTAACATTTACGACTGCAATTAAACATTATACTTCACGAGACCAAAAAACGTCGACTGAACATCATTTTTTTATCGCCAATTATCACGGGATATTTTCATATTTTTGAATTTTTTTTTTATACCACAAAGCACAATCACTCAAGCAAGTAAAGCTTCACTTCTGGTGATCGTCAACAATATTAATCCATATGTTCTTTGACTGCTGCAAAATGGGGCGTTTTCTCTGCAACCTTGTTTATTTGCGATTAAGTAAACACTTTTACATTTTTGGCATACACTTTGAGTACAGAAATGATGTCCTTTTCATTGGTTGACTCTAGTTATTACAAATCACGCATGAAACTCAAAATCACAGATCAACGAGATTTACTGGTCAAACAGCTCAAATTCATGAGCTCAGTGTAAATGCAACTTTAAAGGACGTTCAAAGGGATATTGAACACAACGCGACGAGTCGAGGCGCAACAACGAACTGAATCAAAGCTTTTATCAGTACGGCAGGATGCTTTCAGCCACTGTACCGGTTTGATTCTCCCCTAAATGTGCTGCTATGAGAGAGAGACCGTTAGTGCTTTGCTCTCCGTCACGAAGCTGGAGAATGGAAATATTTGCTCGCGAGACCTTCGTGTCGGAGACGAGCATAGAATAGTCCTGCGAGCGCGTTGATTTTATGTTCGCTCACAATTTGCAAGGCTTTACTTTTGTGTACACAGTCAACAGCATAGACATTGTGCAGTACAGCACTAATTGCACTGATGAGCCGTCTGATTCTCTGGGATGCAGAAATCAGCGAACATCACATGGATGCAGTAATTACGATTTTCAATTGATAATGAATGACATGCTAGCTGAAAATGCATTTGTACGAGCATTATGCACATACAGCCAACGTATAATTAAGAGGAGATATCGAAATAATAATTTGAAGCCAAATATTTGAAATTAAAAAAATTACTTTCATGGAAATAATATGTTGTTTTGAGCTGTTTCAATATTGCCAAACTCTGCAATTACGAATCTGTATAGTTGCTAAACATTTTAAATAACATTCCTTTCATAAAAATGTGAGGAAGTAACAGGAAGCACGCCCTCTTCTTAATTAACATCCGCTTCCGATGTTAAAAGGATCATAGAATAATAAAAATAAACTCGACATTTTTATTAAATTCTTCCGGAATATTTTTAAATGAAGGGGAAAATTGCTCGTAAACGACCATTGTAACAAAAGTAATTTTATCCAAACATTTTGACGATACAAATGGGATCTACAAATATTTACTCTAAATAAATTTATATAAAAAATATTTGTTTATGTATTTATACCCCAAATCGAGGCCTTATGGAATAGGGAAAAGAGAAAACGTAAAGTGCTCGTTAGGTAAGGAATTAATCAAAAGCAGCGCCTTAATGACTATATCGAAAGCATAGATGTGTAAAATCGAAGTAAAAAAAAAATGTGAACACAACCACGTTCCACCATAAACATACATGGACAAAAATCATACGGTCTACCTACTCGTATACATAGCCGAGACATATGAATTAAAGCAATTGAAAAGTAAGCGAACGTGCTTAAATTTCAGATAGCGTCAATGTCAAACAATGTGGATAATGGTGAAGCGGCGCAGCATAAAGGAGACAAAATTCCGATGTCTCCTAATACGTATTTTTCTGCGTTCACACATCACATACATTCCTGCATGTCAAACCAAGACGTAAATTTATTTATTCTCTCTGTATATTTGGAATTTTTTTTTTTTAAATAAATTTCTCGGAAACGCACTCACCCCTACATCCGTTTATAGACGGCGCGACGCGGCGCAGTGAGATTCCAGCAAAAAGCTCAAAATTATAACCGACGTCGTTGGTTGCCAATAGCTACAATGAGCTTTAGCCAGGCAGCAGCTGTGCAGAGCAGCTGCACATCAGTCGCGAAGAAACGCGAGAAAACTGCACAGCCAGAATCATATCGTTCTAGAAGCATGTTAAAGAAGGGTCTTGGGTTTTAACTGATATGATTGTACAATACAATGTAAACATATACATTTGTGTAGGGAGATTATTCGATTGAAATGAGCTTTTGATAGCACAATTCTAACAGTGTACAACATCCTTGAGCTAGCAGCGCTTTCTACTCTCGTGCCATCCTGTGGCGCTCTCAGGTTAGCGGCAGGCATAAGGCGACAGTGGACACAAGAAATGACACAATTCTATACCGTAAATGCACACTTGAGTGAATTTTACGAAAATATGGGATAAAGATCCAACCAAACGATATTATCCTATAAAAAGGAGAGCAACATTTTTTCAAATATTCTGTTTGCTATTTGTTCACGTACGTCATTCATGCAAGTGGAAACAACTTTATGAAATTATAGAGCGCTTTAAAAATATGTTTGCTAAATGAATGATCTTAACACTCTGTTAAATACCATTTCTTTTTGTTGTTGTTAAAGACGCCATTCAAATTACGCTAAATTGTCGGTGGGATAGATGTTTGCAATTGAAGCTCTTAACGTCCATAAAAAATGTTCACTTTAATTCTTTTTCAGCATTTACAATTCAAAATGGTGCTCGAAAAGAGGAGCATGCTTCTCGTTTCTTCCATTTCCTCATTGACATTGTTGTTCATCCCCAAGTGTGACAAATCTAAATGGCAGTCGAGGCATTCAATTTGCGTATTTGCGTTACAATTTCTATGAAATGATTTCTTTATGAAGCGATTCCCTACTGCTTCATTCCGATTGTTGCCTGTCTTATATTGATAACGCACAGCCCAATGCCATCGTTCATTTCAATGTTTTTGGGTAAATGTGGAAAATATAAAAATTCGCTCCAACAAAAGCAAATCACAGAATGGGCAACAACAAAAAAAATGACGACAATGTTATCGACATTTTAAATTTATTTAGCCGATTTTGTTCGTCTGTCGACACCACCCCAAGTTTTTTTTTTTTTTTTGCGTACGCCTCTCGCTCACATTCGCATATTTTGCATAAATTCAGGACAATCATGGTGCATGCTCCGGGAGCATATTATTTATTCGTTGTGTTGGATTATGTCGCACTATTTTGAAAACATAAATTTTTTGTCCATTCACATAAAAATGAGATTAATAAAAAACAAATAAATTAAAAGCAGTCACATTCAGAATGTCATACAGAGCAATGCATATAGAGTACAGTGCACTTTCGCCGTCGCTCCTGTTGCAAATTTACGACACAACTTTTTACGGACGAGGGAGTGTTCCACCGGTCGGGATGCCATAAATACTATCTTTTTTTTCCACAGCGCCACGTTTTCATTCTAAGCTGTTGCCTGGCGTTATGCTATTATGCTCGCAGTTCACTTTAAATTTCGAATGATCAGAAAGCAAAGAAGACGACCCCCGAAGTGCATGCTGAAAGTCAAATGGCAAGAAGAAGCGTTTTGAACCAAAAACACTCGTACTTATTCGCGTCGCATAAAAATTGAAACTGAACACATCTCAGCTCGAAGGCGTCGGCTTTATGCAGTTTGCACGTTCCGTGGGTGAGAGTATGTTTTTTTTTTTTTAGTTATTGTCGCTGGTTTTTGCGATTCCCTGCCCGACTTGATATGGTAATATTTGTTCATGCAGTGGGTTCAACTTGAATATTTATTCCGTTTGTATGCACGAGTACGTGCTTTTTGTGTACATGTGTTAACGATTCAGATTGTTTGTGATAAAGCGTTTTAAAGCCTGATAGTGTTGGAAACAGAAAATTTAAAAAAAATAAAATAAAATCACATTTCATCTCACATTATCAATCCATTGCTCTGCAATTTATGTAACTGCGATAACGATTAAAGTTTCATTAAAAGCTCATGCTGTAGCGAACGAGCTGTTGTCTATGGATGACCCAAAAATGTTGCCAAGAAATTAATCGTGTTTTTATCAATCAAATTTATGCTAGAGTAAAAAGCTTATGGGATATAAATGGAGTTTATTGTAATGCTAAAGGCTTTCTATAAATGAAAATTATTATGGTACGAGTTTGAGGAATAATTTGTTTGAGACGTAAATTTCTTACAGAAGTCATTTTATTAAACATTGATCGATGACAATTCAAATTTGTCACTGTAGTACTGAAAATCATAAAACTGGAATTCTTTTGTGAATGTGAAGTAAATTCCCAACATCAGACAAGAACTGATTTAGTGGAAAAACATCGAAAATTAGGTCACTACCCTAGATCTTGTTTCAGAAGAAAAACATAATAAAACAGTCAATTTTGTTGGATACAGGCAAGGGGTAGACTTCACACGTATATCGTTAAATAAGAAGGCGGTGGCAGTTTGATGTACTCGTATATAGTTATACACATACTCGCATATGTACATGGTATAGGGCAGTCAGCAACAACTTGTTCAATATTCAACTCTGTTTCTCTTTATCTGGCAACGAGCTTATTCTTTCTAGGTTCACATAAGTGATTTATATCTGGCTATAACATATACGTACGAGTAATGTCGTTCCTGTCACTAAAGTATCCTTTCTGTAGTCGTAACCATTTGTGGAATGGATGGTTTCTATCAAGTTTAAAATATTGACAATAACAACAAAACGTTCTTGTCTCTTTAGTAAAATACAAATGTCATTGCGCGCATTTAGTAAAGCTCTTTAGGATGTTAATTGTTAAGAAATGAAGTAACATTTACTCATTTTGAACTATATAGTTGCATGCACGTTTCACATATACGATTCATGTGCATTCTGATATATTCACAAATACCATTTTCAAAGTTTCATGCATGATGTGTACGTAATTGAAAATTGTAACTGCAAATATGTCATCTTTGTCGGAATGTAATATCAACTAATGCTTACGACAGATGTAGAAATATATTGTAGTCGTACAACCCAAAACATAACCGCAATGACTAGTGAAGTTTGGGTTAAATAATAATTTGATGCAATAAATTCATAAATGGAAATAAAAAAAAATGCTTCAAAAAATATTTTTTTTTGTAAAATTAGTTTTTGGGACCGAGTAACATATGTTAAAGTTCAAACTATAGTTTTTAATGTTGCAAAATGCGAAGCTACAGGATTAAAAAAGTAGTTGAATAGAATATTAACGGCACGTAGCACAGTTGTGTATTACTTTTGGCATTCAAAAGGGAAAAATGCACTTACAGATGAAGAAACACGAAACAAAATCATCAGTGCATATTCATATACCTATAAACAGAACAGAACGTCATACAGGATGTAATGCAGGTAAGAGCAAATTCTAAATATCCGTAGATTTGCGCTGAGTCTCTTTGAAGCGTTTGCTTTTCAGGTGACTCGTTTTAAATATGCTTGACGTGGTTCAAAGTGAAAAAAAAATTATACAGGTAAAAATGACGATTTTTTAACCGTAGAAAAATAAATAATGAACATAAATGAAAAGTTTTAAATGTCCTAGCCAAAGGAGTTTTAAGATACTCAACACAAATGTTGTCAGCGGGTAACTAAACTAATATTGTTCTAATGGTCGATCCGATTAAAATGGGATTTCTGTGTGTTTAGAGAAAAGCTTTTACGAGCTTTACTTCTGCCTGAACCAATTAACATACTTTAAGGAGAATTCTGTATTGCAAACTCAAACACATTAACTCCCCTATTATATAAGGCAAAGAAACCTTCTTCGTGTATGTACGAGTAAATGTGTAATTAACGCCGTTTCAATATATACAATACAAAAATAAAACTCACATTTTCCTTTGGCATAGAGTGCTGGGACAACGTCTTCTCGATGGGACAACCGGCTCGTGCAGACGCAGCAATCACCTCCAGCAGCGGAGAGGCAGGTGGAGTTGGGGGTGGTGAGGGTAAAGGCCGCGATAATGCAGCCAAGTATTTTTCCTTGTTAAACAACACATCATTAGCGACTGCCGGATTGGCCATGAACATATCTGAACAGTGAAACTGTTTTGACTCGACATGCTGATTAGTGTAGCAAACGCCACCACCACCGACGCCACCCCCGCTAACGCCACCCCCGCCAAAACCACAGCCGGCAGACGACAGCGATGACGACACGACGTTGACATGTTCGAAGCTGCTCGAGCTCATTTCGCCAAAGTGTTTGCTGGATGGGCACTTGTATTTGGCGGTGAAATGCGAACGCGATGGCGAAGTCATGGGCACACCGCCACTCCTGTAATCTAAGCCACCCCGGCTGTGGACAATTTGGTCGTGTTTTGATGCCCTACTTGTTCTATCCATGACAACGTCCCCGTAATGGCGATACTCTGCGGACGGCTGTGATGGATGATCAATTCTTGTGAATTGGGTGGAAATCATCTTGCCACTCTCAATGCGCTCCGGTTGCTTCCATCGGCCGTTCACAAAATGCTGCTGCATCTCATTTTGACAGTTCTTCAGCTGCTGCGATATCCGTTCATCCGTCACACTCTTTGGGATGTGGTCGTAGCTAGTTAGTTTACGAACTTCGGCCTCCCGCTCCGTCGCCGGTATCCGTGGACTACTCTTGACGTAGTACCAGTCACTCAAGTCTCGTTGTTTTTCTGGTGCAGTTGACATGCCAATGCCGTTCGACTGCATCTGCTGCTGCTGCACCATATTGGTGTTGTGATAGAGATTATCATTTGACTGATTGGATTGGGTGATTTCTTTGCGGTTGTGTCGACCGTGAAGCATTTGTTTGAACTCCAGTATCATATTGTCGTTAGAGTAATCGGGGGCGGGCATCTCCATAGTGCAGGGCTTCCTTTTTTCGGCGTTGTCTGATAGTTTCAGAGTCTCCTGGGCGCTATTGTACTTGTCTAGAGAGTCGTAGCTAGAGTACTGCTGTGATGCCGACATGTTGAATTCTTAAATTGGAAGAGACAGTCCGTTTAGTATGCATGGCCACTTAATTTTTATGTACATATTGTACCACATTCAATGAGTAATAAATGTATTCATCATAAACATATCAAATCAAAGTCTTGTAGCATAAATGAGAAATAAACAGAAGGGTTGAAAATCAATTTCCCAAGGCAACAACAAATGACTGCGGCACATTTTTGCCTTCATTTAGATCACAACATGGCCACAAGAAAAGTTGTGCAGACGAGAAAAAATGTAAACCTTCCCTCGTTTGTGGTAAACTTTTGTTATTTTTTTTGTGCGAGTTTGAATTAGACACGATATCGGCATCCACATTCTACATTCATCTTGGTTTATTCTATATTATGTTGAAATATACCGCATTTTAGACACCACTTGCCATTTTTTGTCTACATACATATAATATACACATAAATACAAGAGAAAAAGAAAGAAACGACTTTCTGTTTACCGAAAACACGATGAGACTTTTCTGAATATGGGAGGAAAGCGATAATATTTAACATAACAGACAGCTGGAAGGTTTTCTATTTGCTTTTTCCATTTGAACCGCTTTTTTTTTTGCCCGGCTATTTTGTATTGTTTGTGTGCCTTTCTATGCGGGTGGGATCACTTCCTTCCTTCAGTTTGTATACATTTCACTCGTATATGAATTAATCGAAGTGGAAAATTGAATTTTCTCGACTGTTATGCCAGTGGTAAGGCAGTTGTTTCAAAAAAATTTCATCTTGTTTACGATAATTATGCAATGTATGTGCGAGAAGTGTGAAAGCGCTCCTTCTTTGCATGCAAAATATTTATTGCTTAAGCAGACGATTGGTAATAATATAGGTAATTGTTGTTGTAAGCATGAGAAACAAATATTGCGTGTGGTTTTGGCAATATTTTTATGTTGCGAGAAGATTTACATTGAAATGTCTATAATAAAAGAAACAATATCAGTTTGTGCACAGGTAAATGACTCGGAAAATTGCTTTATAAATATGAATTTCTTTTAAATTAATGTAATGCATTCTGTAAAATATGAAGCAGTAAGATATTGAACTTAATTATATGTGTAAGTGGTGATAATTACGAAATAATCCTCCATGATGGAGTACAAATCTTCATCAATTCCATATTAGCATTGATTAAAGAATTAAAATGAATTTACAACTTCTATTGCCTTAATCCTCACTTAAACTTGTGCAATACAATATCGAATGAAATATACATGTATAATCCTTTGAAATGATGCGTCTTTGAACGTCTTCTGAAGCGAAAGCAGCTGGTTTGCTCTACCAGCTTTTACCAGATATGGTATAAATTAGATATAAATAACATGCTGCTACATAAAATGTGTCCTCCTGTCTCCCACATAAGAAAACGAATATCGAAAGACAACATGCATGATATTTTCAACAATCCGCAGCTTGGTGACATCGTCTTAAGATTATAACCAGTTTGATACCGCCTACTAAATTCACTAACCTCTTTCGTTAAATTATCATCTTAAGAATTCAAAATAAAAATTCTTAGGCTGAAGCCAATTAGAAGACTCTCGCATTACTTTTAATATTTATATTTTACCTATATTCATTTAATTATTTTAATGCAGTAGGCTGATGTGGAAAAATATTATATCACAAAAAAAACAGGCCCATTGGAATGATTGGAAAAGAAAATTCAACTTAAAGTTATAGATTTACGACTACGTGATTTCTTTTATACAAATATTATTAATCTCAAGCGTGTTTAGCGTTGGCGTTTGTATAGTTTGATGATGACTGATGAACATTCAGTATGTACAAAGGTGTTTTCATACATCAAATCACTGATAAAACACCACGCACTGTCAGTTCCGAAAACTCAATCACAGCAAACGTGTTATGAGCACGCATTATTTGACCGTAGAATATGTTAATACCTATTTCTTTTATATCACATATGTACATAAAATATTCTCCTTACGCGTATTTGATCACGAAAACAAATACTCTAGTACATACCTAGTGTGAATGATTTGTGACAAAATGAATTGATATCTTCTGCACACAACTGAGAAATCAAACAACAAATCCTATCATTTAAAAAGCGATGAAAACATTTAATGGAAAATGCACGCAGCGCGAACATTTGCATTGCATATTATTTCATTCAGAGGTTGAGCAAATATAAATGCATTGCTTGGTTTAGTTTTTTTATTTTTCAATTTATCACACATTTTAATGTTTATTCTAATAAATTAAAGCCGGCATTTCAATGGGGAATGTAAATTCTGATCACGTCCAATTTGGGCGCAAGCCACAACTCTGCTAGTCATAATTCAACTGCGTTTATTTGCATACATATCAGTGTTTAACTGTTGTATGAGTATACTTATATGTACTCACTAGTTAGGTGATTTCCTGATGAATTGCACTTACTCAGGAAATGTACAGGTGATGATGGGTCGGAAAAGCTGCCACTGCTTACTGATTCCAATAGACCATCCAGACTGATTGCATCTGTTGAGACAGCTAACGGACGAGTTTGTCC
>JANSTS010006404.1:0-20953 GCA_026546915.1 Sylvicola fuscatus | reverse complement strand
CCAGACGTCTAACCCCCACGCAGTCTGGAGCACAACTGCTGACTTTCTCTTATAATGCTATGTATTTATAGTCTGGGCCAACATTTTCCTTTCCCCTTTTTAAAGCGTGTCCCTTGAGACGCCGATATAGTATTTGTAATTATAAAGCTATCTAGCATATTTTTGGGGTAATTGATGTACTCAGGATAATGCGATGCAGGCGTTAGGTATTTTGCTATCTTTCTTTTAAATTATTAAAGATCCCATTAACAACTTTGCAAAATGTTGTAAAGGTCAAATCACAATTCTTGAAGAAATTGTGACGTTCACAAAATCAACTTTTTTTGCTAGAAAGTTTATGTTTTTATTCAGAAATTTGTAAAACAGATTACTTTTCTTACTCCTTGTCGCGTGATTTTAATGAAAATAAAAATATCTTTGAAATTATTTTCAGTTGCGCAAAATATTATATAACCTACATGGGTGCTTCATAGTTTTATAAAATTATAATTAAATTCAAAGAAATGTCAAGGAATTATTAAATCACGCGGCAGGGAGAGCCGGCGCAATACTATACGTACAACACATTGATGATTCCTTAAAAATGGAATTTTTATCAAAAACAATTTTTTTGCATGTAGCAGAAATAACTCTAATTTCTACGAAAAATCATTTTTTTTAACCTTGATTTTTTTGTCTCAACAAGAACTTTATTAATGTAATATAAATAATTGTCAAAAATAAATAGTTAGCATACCTCTTTATATCTACAAAAAAAATAATGATTTTTTCTTACAAAATTCGTTTTTTGGCCTTGACATGATTGGCAAAGTTGTTGGCCTTATTAAGGCCTACAAAAATGTAAAAGAAATAATTAACTGTTCAAAAAATAGAAAAACTAAATCGGTATTTGACCTTGAAAAGCTAGATTAATGAACTTGACACATTTTATAAAATAATTTGCCTTACTGAGTTCTATAATTATGTAGAACATAATAAAACGATATGGGGTTTCGAGTGAGAAAAACCTAAAAACGTTAATATTTGTTGGCGTTGTTCTAAAAATATCAAAAAACCATATATTAAAATTCGGTTTTTAATAATCCAACTGTTTGCGAGTTATAATGCAAAGATGAGAAATGGCAGATGTTAAAAAAAGGTTGTTTTTTTAATTTACCTTTAACAAAAAAAAAAAACAAATTTAAAAAAATAAGAAAATACACATATGGCTTCCTATACTGCATACTTAAATTTGGTTAAGTTTGATCAGCCTTTTATTGCTATGGCATTTTTGGTCGCAAAGACTTTTTTTGAACACTTTTTGGGTTCAGGGGTGTCAAAATGTGTTTCCTTACCATTAAATATTTTTTTTAAAAACCTTAGGTACCAAGAGTGCATATACTACCCAATATCGTTATTTTTTTTTAACCGATCTGGTTAGTACGTATAGTTATAAATAAAACACCTCCAAGACAATTTATCGATTGTTATTTTATAAACAAAAAGTGGTAAACATATCTAGGGGTTGTACTTGTCACCCTGCCGATTGTTTTTAACTATCTTTATTGAGGTACCAACCGGCAAAAAAATTATATTTATTAAATTCAATCACAAAAATTTAAATTATATTAGACAGAAGTACTTTAATGTTCATTTCAATAAAAAATGAGAACTGTAAATAAATAGGGAAAATGCGTAGTTTTTGTAGAATGTATTCCTCAATTTAAATAACAAACAATGATTCATATTACTTTTTGTATTCTCTTCATGTAATCGATTTATCAACAAACAAAAACACGTGGCAGGGAGAGCCGGCTGAGATTTGAAAAATGTGACATAGGACCAAATATGCCTAAAAATGTTTTTTAACATAACTCAATTAATTAATTAAATCATCAGAACTCTTTTTGAGATAGTGCAACAAAATTTTTTTTTTTGTGAGTTACTTGTTGCGCATTCCAAACGAATGGACGGAAGGCAACTTTTTTGAGACCAAGAGAGCTCTTCAAAATATTTTGTCAAAAATGTCGGATTGCAAGATTACATATTATATAATCCCCTTTTAGTTTTTTTTTTGTAAAAAAAACAAGGGTGGATATATATGAAATCAAAAACGGCCGTAACCATGCGAAACGGTAGCTATTGACGATTGTAAGTTGTTCACCCGGTGTTTTGTTTATCAATAACAAAATTTTGACAATCAAACAAACAAACGATCACTCGTTGAGTTAATAAATACATTTCTTAAAAGTTTTTTGTAATAATTAGTGAAAAAAATGAAACGAATAAAATGCATACCAAAAAAGACAAAGAAAGTGGAGGTGACAAAGCCATCAAATGTGCGAAGAATCGAGGACATTCCGTTTTATAGGTTTCATTATGAACTCGGCGACTTACCGCTGGATCCAGCCAGAGAATTTATTCAGGAAATCATCAGTAAAATTCCACAAAATACAATGGAATATATATTTTAAGATAGAGAAAATTTTTGCAGACAAAATGAGCATATTAAGAGCAGCAGAATTCGCGAACGATTTAGACCTTCATCAATGGATATACAAAGTTCCGAACGAATTTGACCAGTTTTTCTTAATGGGTGAAGCTCCAGTGCCAATCAAAATGTACAGCACACAATATCCAATTGGTGAGTAGCATTTCTTTAGGTTTTTATAAACAGTTCTCATGTAAATCATCAATAGTACATCCAACTGATAGTGCCGTGTTCTGGTCAGATTTGTGTGATGAAGGTAAGAACATTTGACATGCATAAGAAAAATCAAAAAAATATTTCAATCATTTTGGTAGAACCACCCACTGATGAGGAAAAGCAGCAACTGACTCTTGTCCTAATTGACATGTACACAAAACTTCGAACTAAAATTTATCAATGCAATGCCCAAATCTTGTGGAAACTGGCGGAACAGCATCGGGTAGCAATTAGCAAACGGTCTACATGTTGTAGAGGTATATTTATGAAAAAACAATCAAAGAAATTTTACATTGTTTTCAATTAAACTTACAGTTTTTCCTTACAAAGATTTTGTAAAGGCTTCGAAAAAAGTTTCAGTTTTTAAGTACAATCCAGGAGATGAGTTGCTTAGTTGGGAGCCTGGTGGTAGGTTTGGTCTTAAACAACGAAAAAACACAAAATTTATGCTTTTTTAACATTGCAGGTTTAAGAAAGGAGCTTAATAAAATGGGTAAAATTATCGAGAATATAACAAGACCGCAGATATTAAGATATGAAGCCGAAAAGAAAAAAATTAAGTCAATGATAGTCGACCAACCTCGAGTTCAATGTAAAAATAATCAACTACCATCACTTGACAAGAAGAAAGCTAACATTTCGAAATGCAAGATCATGTCAGCAAAGTCATTTATTGATCAGTTAAGGAAGCGGGATTCAATGTAAGTGCAGATCCAATAATCAAATAATATTTATGCATAAAGATATTATATAATTAAAGTGCCATGAGTCATCTTCAAGTAATCCAGCCAGTCGATCCTGATGTTCAGAAGTCGAAACAACTTTCTGCCTACAATAAAGTTCGTGATTATCAAGTGTCCATTTTCTACGGTAGAACAAAGTCAAAGATTCTCAACATAATGGAATCTGTAAGATATTCAGTTTATTCAAAGAGTTTTCACATACTTTTTATTTGATTATGTTTTCCATTCTCCAGCTAGTTGTTAATATGTTTGAGACATACCCATCTCATCTTATCGAAAAAACCTTAAGCAAAATTGATAAAAAAGTCAAATATTTTAACGATGCCGCCAGGTTTATTGAAGAAGAAAAGGTAGGAAAATGTTCTATCAACAACGCAAATTAAAAAAAAAACCTCTTTATGTACAGAAACTGTGGCCCAGTATCGCACCAGAGGTCATTCTAATGGACTACTTATTTGAATCGAAAAATCAGATTCCGGAAAGCAAAGCCACCATGACGATAGCCTTACTGCTCGACCTCCAAGAAGACTTTAAATATCACGTAAAACTGCAATTTTTGCGATACATTTTCCAATCTGCCACATTACGAAATCGCCTCCAAATTACTGGACAAATCCCACCGTCGTTTCCAACGATTACTATTAGAGCGCCAGTCTGGTGGAAGTCGAGCATTCACATCGCCCGAAATAAAATTGATCAGAAGTATATGGTGAACCATCCCGTTCTGCGGGCGTTGACTGCCCTCTGGAATATGAACTACAGCAATTTGTTGATATTCAATGCCGAGGATTTGTTCATCAGAGAAGTTCCCATGCATGCGGATTTATTGACGGACACCATTAATAACGCGTGCACCATATCCAGAGATGTAACTATTTTTGTTATTTTCATAAAAAAAAACATTCCTTAACACTTTCTTAACACAAAGGTTTTGCTGAATGATTGGCTACCAAGAGTGGCTGACATTGTCGATCAAATGGTGAATTCGTGGAGAGGACTTGTCGCCTTTGATGCAGCTGATGGCGGTCGATCTGCAATATTTTTTAGATGCATTCACTCTCTTATGTCTTATCAGGTGCGAGGATTGGTGCAGAAAAGTCTAGATCATCTGTTCCATTACCTCAAGCAATATGCATGCGGCAATGACATAGAAACGTATGATCACAACAATTCTATGTTTTACAAACAAGCCTTCATGTCATTACGAACATCAATCGTTGGAAAGTTTTACAGAGTTTTTGAGAATCACAACGATGAAGAAAATCCCGATACCATACTGTACCAACATAGTTCAGATGATCCTGACGTATTGCCATCTAACTTGTTCCATGATGTAAGTTTGTACTCAAAAATCAACTCGTATTTGTTTTTTTTTTATAAAAAGGGCTAACATTTTATTTTCAGGCTGTGGAAACTTTTCCAGAATCTAAATTTGTCATGCAAAATACTGGAAAGTTTACCATTTATCCGGCTATCGCTGATCTTCCAGAACTCTTTGTCAGCTACTTCGTGAAGGTTTTAAAAGTGGGATACGAAATACCAAGACTAGAGTATTACATGTCAAGAGGTTTGTGTGAAGTTCAAATAAGTATATAAACCCTAAATAATAACTTTAAACAAACAGATAAAACCCAACACGGATATCTGCATGTCATCCAAGAGGATCACGTCGATATGATAAAGCTGTACGACAAAATCAGGAATATAGTATCTGCCAACCAAAGAGGACCTGTAACTTTCTTGTTCCCAGTTTATGAATACTACTATCCAATTTTTAGTGACATGATGATGAAGTCATTGGAAAATGTATTTCTTACCTCGCAAATACCAACGCTTCCAGTCAGTATAATCTAAATATTTTAATATCTCAAAACTATATTACGACATTTTCCAGGAATTCAAAAATCTTCTAGATATGTTAAGTAAAATTATAAACGGGATATACGATATGCCCGATTTCATTTCCTTGAATATGTTTATGATGGACATGCGGAGCGTCAATAAATCACTGGTTGTACTGATAAAGGACTTAAAGGAGTATATATCAAACTACTTTAAGGCGATGAATATTAAAATCAATAAGAGGTTAACTTTTATATAAAATAATTATATTACATATGATTTTGATTTTGTCTTATTTCTGAATACAGAATTTGTGACGACTTCGAGGAGATGTCCATGCATGCAGGAGAACGACCGAAAGAAACTCCAGAAGTAGTTGCACTGCAAAACTATTTAGCCGAGTGTCGAGACGAGAAAATATATAAGTTAAAGGATGAAATTAAGATTGTGGCTGAACGAGTCATGTTTCTGTTATACTACGGCACAGTTACACGTACGAGACTACATAATTTTCTTAGAATTTAGTTTAAACATTTACTATTTCAGCTGAAGAAACGTATCTTAATTCGAGAACATTTTTATGGCCAAAAGAATTGGAGCAGGTTTTGGATCTGAGTTCAGCCAGACTGATGGTCGTTCGTGAAGGGCTCGAAATTGCATTAAAGTATAACAATATTTACAGTCGAATTCCTGTTAACTAATTTTTTCTAACCAAATCCTAGAGATCGTCGTGTTCAGTTTGAGGAACTCCTTCAGCAGGAAAGGAAGAAAATTGAAATATTCCGACTACGTGAAATCAAGGAAATGCTATCGCTCGAAGAGTTAAAAGAAAAGTGTGAAATGTCAGATGCATTATCTCTCATTCTGGAGAATTGCAGCAAAGAAGCACAAGCAATAATTACTGATGAACACCTTTTGCAAATGGAACCATCTCAATTTCAAGTGCTTGAGAATATGATCAGCATGTTGGAGCCGATTGAACAACTTTGGAAGACCGCCTACACATTTGACGTATGCTACGATATATGGTTCTATGGTCCGTTTGTCGGGTTGGATGCTGACAAGATACGAGAGCAGGTTGACGAAATGTCGAAGGTCACTAAAAACCTAATCAGCATCTTTTCAAAGCCCCTAAATCCTCAAGCCAAACGTGTTGCTGAACAAGTTCGCATGAAGCTGGACAAATTTAAAACATTCCTGCCAGTTCTGGCTGGTATTTGTCAAAAAGGCCTTGTCGACCGGCATTGGGATCAAATCACTGACGCACTTGGAACTCCAGTAAATCCCAAATCCCATTCAACGTTGGCCACAATGATTGAAGCCGACATTCTAACCGTTGTGGAGCGATTGGAGGAAGTTGCAAATGCTGCAGGCAAGGAATTCGAGCTAAACCTTGACTTGCTCAATATGCAAGACGAATGGAAAGAAATCAGTTTTGAATTGAATCAATATCGAGGACTGGACACTTTCATATTAGCAGCGGTCGACGACATCCAAACACTGCTGGACGATCATGTGCTCAAAGTGCAGAGTATGCGTGGCTCTCCATTTATTGCGGCACTGGGCGCTCGTGCCACAGATTGGGAGGATAAGCTTATTTCGATTCAGGACATTTTGGATATGTGGTTGCAAGTTCAAGCTACCTGGATTTATTTGGAGCCAATTTTTAGCTCGGACGATATTATGCGGCAAATGCCGACGGAGGGCAGAAACTTTAAGAATGTCGACAAGAAGTGGAGGCAAGTGATGGAATATGTCAATGAGGATCGACGTGTTTTAAGGGCTACTGACTATCCGGATATGTTAGCTACTTTAAAGCAGGCGTTTGTTGATTTGGAAGGTGTTCAAAAGGGATTAAATACTTATTTAGAAAAGAAACGTCTTCATTTTGCGCGCTTCTTCTTTCTATCCAATGACGAGCTCCTAGAAATTTTGTCTGAAACTAAGGATGCTAAACGTGTCCAACCTCATTTGAAGAAATGTTTTGAAGGAGTAAATTTGACTTGTGTTATAACGTACAGAACAGATTTGATAATTATTTTTTATTCAGATTAATTCCCTTATTTTCGACCAAAATGAAGAAGTTACGGCGATGGTGTCTGCTGAAAATGAAGTCGTTGATTTCACAAAAAAGATCTGCCCGAACGCCGCAAATGTATGAATGATCAAATTGTCCAGTGGCCGGTGGAACGCAAACTTTTTGAATTTTGAACAGTGAATATGAAAATTTAAAGTACAATTTTTATGCGAAAACGGAAAAGAAAATTGGCGCAATTCAAAAATTTTCATTTGAATACAATATTCATTATAAAATTTAAATTAAATACACTTCCACCTTAAAGAATTGCGATCCACCCAAAACTGTGTAAAGACAGTTTAAATTTAAACTTTTACCAATCTTTATCCTTTCTTTAATCTTTAATTTAGGGGTTAGTTGAAAAATGGCTCAAGGAAGTGGAGATCACGATGATTGAGAGTATGACAAATCAAAACCGAATGGCAACTGATGCGTACAAAAAATCAGATCGAAGCAAATGGAGTTTAAATTGGCCAGGACAGGTAATTCAAACCATCTCTTGCCTAACCTGGACATCAGAAGCTGAAGAAGCGATCGAATCCTGCTTACTACCAGCATATTTGGACAAATGTCATAAACAGATTTTGCAGATAGCAGAGTTGGTCAAGGGAGATCTATCGCCAAGTCAAATCCTTACAATAGAAACCTTAATCGTTTTGGACATTCACGGTAATTTTATGTTTAAATTTTAAAAAGTGGTATTAATTTTACCTTCCATGACTTACCTAGCACGAGATCTTGTCAAATTGCTTGCCGACGCCGATGTCAAGAAAACTAATGATTTCAACTGGCTATCACAACTCCGATACTACTGGTTGACAGATGAAGGTATGTTCAGTTCAATCATCTTCCCAAAATTTTTAGGGCTAATCGAACATTTTTCCTGATATCCAGAGACAAAAGTTCAGTACATATCAGTTTGCATGGTGTCAACCGAAGTGAAATATGGACAAGAGTATCTGGGTAACGTAAGTCGACTTGTAGTTACACCGATGACTGATAGATGCTATAGGTATTAGAATTTTTTTTTAATAACAAGTGATCAAGCTACTTACTAAAATTTAATTGTTTAGAACTCTAATGGGAGCTTTTAAGGTTAATTTGGGTGGCGCATGTGAAGGGCCGTCAGGAAGTGGAAAAACAGAAACGTGCAAAGATTTAGCCAAAGCTGTGGCCAAGAAGTGTGTTGTGTTTAATTGCTCTGATGGATTGGACTACAAAGCACTTGGCAAATTCTTTAAGGGTTTGGCTCAATCTGGGGCTTGGGCCTGTTTTGATGAGTTTAATCGCATTGAATTGAATGTGCTTTCTGTTGTGGCACAGCAAATTCTCACCATTCAACAAGCTATTTCTAAAAAAGTAGCCAAATTTTACTTTGAAGATGTAAATCTCAGGCTGGACCCAACCTGCGCTATTTTCCTTACAATGAATCCTGGGTAAAACTTCGCAAAATTTATGTTGTTGTCATATCTCATCATACTATGATTTTAGATACGTTGGTCGTACAGAGTTACCTGATAATTTAAAAATATTGTTCCGATCTGTGTCCATGATGGTTCCAGATTATGTTCTGATTGGAGAAGTCACACTCTATTCATGTGGATTCAATGAAGCAAGATCGTTAGCCAAAAAGATTGTCCATACGTACAAACTCTGTTCAGAGCTGTTATCCTCCCAGCATCATTACGATTTTGGAATGCGTGCCGTGAAATCCGTTCTATTGGCATCAGCGGAATTGCGACGAAAGCATCCAGAACTGCAAGAGGCTCAGATTATTCTTCGCGCTTTAATTGATGTGAATCAGTCAAAGTTGCTTAGTGATGATATTCTATTATTTAAAAGCATCTACACTGATCTATTTCCGGGAGTAGAAATTCCAACAGCCGCTAGACAAGATATTATGAAATGGCTGATAGTCATTTTAGAGCGAAGAAATCTACAAGCAACTCCTTGGTTCGTTGACAAGGTAATGCAGCTTTATGAGATGATGCGTGTTCGGCATGGTCTTATGATTGTCGGAGGGCCTATGTGTGGTAAGACATCCGCTTATGAGGTGAGTACCAATGACATTATTGCACAACAAAAATAACCGTTTTTTATTGCAAATAGTGTTTAGCTGAAACACTCAGAGAAGTTAGTAAGGACCAAGATGCCACCATAGTTGAATACAAAGTAAACACCAAAATCATCAATCCCAAAGCAATTACCATTGGGCAACTGTACGGAAACTTCGATCCAACCACTCATGAATGGACGGACGGTGTTTTGGCAAAATCATTCAAAGAAATGGTTTACGGCAACAGCACTGAGAGATCATGGCTAATATTTGATGGCCCAGTCGATTCCGAGTGGATTGAAAACATGAATACCGTCCTCGATGACAATAAAAAGCTGTGCTTGATGTCTGGAGAGATTATTCAGATGCCTCGTTTAATAACAATGGTGTTTGAGCCTACTGATCTGGAACAGGCGTCTCCATCTACAATATCCCGATGTGGGATGATTTACATGTCGCCAGAGCAGTTGGGTTGGACCGCACTTCACAAATCGTTCCTTAATGATCTTAAGGCGCAATTAAACAACGACATTTATATCGCTCTGTATGAGTCACTAGTGGACTGGATAATACCAGCAATTCTTCAAATTTTAGACACCTGCGAATCAATTATGCCAATTTCCCCAATTCACAGTTATCAGGTCTGTTCCACAGCTCCATTATAAATATTACTAATTTTAATGTCCATGAATTACAGCTTTTTTCAAAGTTCTTAACACATTTCATCCAAGAGACCCCGAAGTACAACCAGACATGGTTTCAGCAAACATTTCTCTATTGTATGGCATGGGCTTATGGATCCGCCCTCAATAGTTAGTCGTGATAGTAGAAGAAAATTCAAATTACTAAGGATTTATTTAATTTTTATAGACGAAGGCCGCAAGAAGTTAGATGCCGGCCTACGACCAATACTATATGGTTCTAATGACAACTATCCCAAGCCAAAACACTTTTCACTCAATAGATCACAAATTTATCCGGAAAAATCCAACATGATGGATTACCGTTTTGATATGGTTGAAAATTGGTGGCCTTGGTTAAAGAATGAAGATGTAACCTTTCCACCTGAAGCCCAGCTGTCTGAAATAATTGTTCCGACGAAAGAGACCAGCTCAATTGTATATTGGTTGGAGATATTTACGACGAAAAAGTGGCCGATTTTGATCTCAGGACCAACCGGTACAGGAAAGACGGCGACTATTGTGAATTACATGAGATCACTGCCGAAGGACAAGTATCTTCTTAATAATATTAATTTGTCAGCTAAGACAACAGCTCAGCAGGTATGTTTTTATGTAATTTTTTTTTTGTCTGAAAAATGATAAGTCATAACTCGTATAGATTCAAGAGCTGATTATGTGCAAATTGGATAGAAGACGAAAAGGTGTTTTTGGTCCTCCGGTTGGAAAATCTGTAATTTCTTATTAGTTCAAATGAATCGTATGTTTGTACTTAATATTTTTTCTCAACAGTGTCTTATATTTATTGATGATTTGGCCATGCCATCTCGTGATGCTTACGGATCTCAGCCTGTATTAGAACTTATTCGCCAGTGGCTAAATCATCTTTACTGGTCAGATTTGGAAAATTCAGCCAAATTGGAGCTCATCGATTTAGTAATTTACAAAATCCGGCTCAATTAAAGTTGCCTTAACATTTATTACGTTTGGTTTAGACATTTGTTGGAGCTATGGGACTTATTGGCGGCAGTAATTTCATTTCTCAGCGGCTTTATCGACACATGTTTGTTTTGGGAGTCGATTCATTTGAAGACGTTACAATGAAACGCATTTTCCAGACCATTGGAGATTGGCATTTCTCACGAGGTTTTATCGACAAAGTTCAATCGCTTACAAAGGTGGGTAAGCGTAATTTATCGTAATTCTATTAATTATTGGCTTGACATGAATCTTTAGGGAATAGCCGCCGCTGTTGTCGATGTGTACCGAAATGCAACTCGCAAATTCCTGCCAACACCAGCTAAATCACATTATTTATTTTCATTACGTGATGTGACACGTGTCTATCAAGGAATCGTTCTAGTACCGGCAAAGCGTTTGGAAAATCCTGAAAAATTGACTCGCCTTTGGGCACATGAAACGTTACGAGTATTTAATGATCGGTACATGTTTGTGAATTTGAAGACGTCTATGTTTTTACCATTTTCTTCTTATTTAACAGTCTAGTTGATGATGGTGATCGTGATATTCTTCTTCAACTAGTCACAACAGCATGTCGCAGTCACATTCGAGTTCCATTATCTCAAGCAATGGGTAGCCGAATGAAGGGATCTGACGTCGTAACTCAAAATATTATGAGGGATCTTATGTTTGGAGATTATATGGAACCTGATCTTGATCCGAAAATCTATGATGAAGTCGAAGATCTCGATAAACTGGAGAAAATAATGAATTACTACCTAAATGAATACAATGAAAATTCGAATGCTCCTATGGATTTGGTCTTGTTTCGGTTTGCAATTGAACACATTTCAAGGTAAAACTATGAAAGGTGAAATATTAAATAAAATTATTACGGTTAATCATTTAAGGATATCCCGAGTTTTTCAAATGCCAAACGGTAATGTTCTAATGATTGGGATGGGAGGATCCGGACGAAGAAGTGCAGTCAAGTTAGCTGCCAGCATGGCTGAAGCTGAGGTGTTCACCGTTGAAATCACACGAAGTTACACATTATATGAATGGCGTCAGGATATGAAGAAGTTGATGCTGCGAGCCGGTCTAACTGCCAAGAAAACCATATTTCTTTTTTGCGATGCTCAAGTACTTTTGATAATATTTATTTAAGTATTCAAATACTTATCATTAACGTTTTAAGGCGACTGATGAATCATTTATTGAGGACATAAATTCATTGCTAAATTCTGCAGACTTACCAAATATATTTCAATCTGATGAGAAGCAAACCATTCTTGAGGAAATGCAATCGACAGCCAAGAATTTAGTAAGTTTCTTTAGAATTTATTTTAACGGGTTATTTTAATAAAATGTTTATAGGGAAAGAAGATAGAAACAACGCCACTTGCATTGTACACGTTCTTCACAGATCGTGTTCGGGATTCGCTGCATCTTGCACTTGCCTTTTCTCCAATCGGAGATTCATTAAAGTCGCGGCTCAGAGTATATCCATCATTGATTAACTGCTGCACAATTGATTGGTTTGTGGAATATTTTAATAGGTTTTAAATAAAAATTTGATATTTTTTTTTTTTAGGTTTACAACCTGGCCAGAAGATGCATTATTTAGGGTAGCAGAACGATTTATAGCTTCAATGGACATCGAAATGGTAAACTCACAAGATGTGACTAAACCAATGGAATCAGTACGGTCTGAAGAAGCGGTTGTAGAATCAGACGATATTCCAGACCGACCACTAACTGAGTTAGAGCTCAAGATTGTTGAAGCCGTCACACACTTCAATGTAACAGTCGTTGACGCTAGCCAACGATTCCAGGTGGAACTCGGTCGCAAGAACTATGTCACATCTACGCTATTCTTGGAACTTTTGAGATCATTTAAAACTCTCTACACTAAGAAGTACTCTGAGATAATAACGCAAAGAGATCGGTACAAATCGTTTACTTAAAATGTATACTCATAATCATTAACTTTTCTGTTCAAGATACACAATTGGATTAGAGAAATTGGATCACGCTGCTGGACAGGTTGTGGTTATGCAGAAAAACCTTTTTGATTTGCAGCCAAAGTTAAAAGTGTTGTCAGAAGAGGCTGACAAAATCATGGTAGTAATCGAGCGAGAAACAGCCGAAGCTGAGAAGAAAAAGGAGGTGGTTGGAGCTGATGAGGCAGCAGCCAATGAGGCGGCCGCTGCAGCTCAGGCTATCAAAGATGACTGTGAAAGTGACCTAGCCGAAGCCATTCCAGCACTAAACGCAGCTTTAGGTGCACTCAACACATTAAAGCCAGCCGATGTAACTGTTGTTAAGTCAATGAAGAATCCTCCTTCCGCAATTAAGCTCGTCTTGGAAGCTGTTTGCGTCATAAGAGGAATAAAAGCTGAGAGAAGACCTAACCCTGATGGCAAAATGGTTGAAGACTATTGGGGTGCCTCCCTTAAAATGCTTGGCGATATGAAATTTTTGGAGCACTTGAAGACGTTTGATAAAGATAACATTCCAGTAGCCATTATGAAGAAAGTGCGAGAAAAGTAAGAATACTATTTTGCCTCACCAATTCTTATTAAATTTCTATCATGATATACTTAAAGGTACATATCTGATCGCGACTTTATCCCTGAGAAAATTCAAAAAGTGTCAACAGCTTGTGAAGGTCTCTGCAAGTGGGTGCGTGCCATGGATGTTTATGATCGTGTCGCCAAAATAGTGGCGCCCAAAAAATTGGCACTCGCTTCAGCCGAATCGGAGTTGAGTGAACAAATGGAAAAATTGAATGCAAAACGTGCTGAATTGCAGGAAATTCTGGACAAACTACAGAAACTGAATGACTTTTTTGCTGAAAAGTCCAAAGAAAAGAAGAATCTTGAGGATGATATAGACAACTGCGAGAAAAAACTTAACCGGTAATTTTATTAATATGCAGGCAGCCACCAACAACCAACGATAATTTCAATACATTTCTAGGGCTGAAACATTGCTTGGAGGGTTAGGAGGAGAAAAAGAGCGTTGGCAGGAGACCGCATTTGTTTTAAATAACTCCCTGACAAATGTTGTTGGAGATGTTTTAATCTCTGCAGGATGCATAGCCTATTTGGGTTACTTTACAACAGAGGTATACAACTTCAACTATTCTGTTTATCAATCCTAAAATCTACTTAAAATTTCAGTTTCGGGAGAAAATAATCCAAAACTGGAACAAAAAGTGTTTACAATTAAATATTCCCTGTTCAGAAAAATTTTCGCTAATTCAAACTCTGGGTCATGCCATGCAGATCAGGCAGTGGACGCTCTGTGGATTGCCGACAGATAAGTTTACAATTGAGAATGGAATCATTGTAGAGAACTCTAGAAAATACCCGCTGATGATTGATCCACAAAGTCAAGCCAACAAATGGATCAAGAATTTGGAAGTTGAGAACAAGCTGAAAGTGCTACAGTTTACAGACGAACATTTTGCAATGGAAGTGGAAAATGCTCTTCAGTTTGGAATACCTATTTTAATTGAAAATATTGGTAAAAGTTGATTTTTCTTTATTACGAATGGTAATTGGCAAAGTTCTTACGTTGCAGGAGAAACCATCGACTCTGCCATCTATCACATTTTGCAGAAAAATGTTGTCAAACAAAAAGGATCCATTCTGATCAAATTCGGCGACGGATTAGTGGAGTTCAATTCAAGTTTTCGTGTTTATATGACAACTTGTTTAAGAAATCCTCATTATCATCCAGAGACAGCGGTTATGGTATGTTCAATCGTTATAATATTTTGATTTAAAATACTATTAATGAGTAATAATTTAGGTTACATTGCTCAACTTTACGATAACTGAACTAGGATTAACACAACAATTATTGGCCAGAGTAGTTGTTGAAGAAAGGCCAGATTTACAAGAGAAAAAGGAGAAATTAATTGTTGAATCGGCTCGAAACAAAGATACTCTATACACTTTGGAGTCGAAAATCTTAATGGTTTAATTTTTAATATAATAAATGTAGCAATATTTTTATTTAAAGTCTTTTAGGTGCTATCTTCAGCTGAAGGCAATATTTTGGAAGACGAAAATGCCATTAACATACTAACCAACAGCAAAATGTTATCAGCTGGTATCCAAGAAAAGCAAATTGTTGCCGACGCAACCGAAGTCGAAATTGATGCAGCTCGCGAACAATATGTGCCAGTGGCATCTTATTCAGCTGTGATCTTTTTCTGCATCACTGAGATGGCTCATGTTAACCCAATGTATCAGTACTCACTGGAATGGTTCTTGAATTTGTTTGTCATGACAATTGCCAAAGCACCTCTGTCGAATGATCTTAGTGAACGTCTGCAGAATTTGAACACATTTTTCACTAAATCTATTTACGTAAATGTTTGTCGCTCGCTCTTTGAAAAAGATAAAATCGTGTTTTCTTTTGTCATTTGTTTGAGTATTTTGATGTCTCAGGTAAAATACTATTTACAATATAATTTATAAATAAAACATAAAACAATTTCTAATTGCAGCATAAAATTAGTCGATCCCATCTTATATTTCTGCTAACCGAAATCGTGTCACTTGAAAATCCTAATCCAAATCCATCGCCAGAGTGGATAAATGAAAAAACTTGGGCCAGCATTGTTGCTGCCAGCGATCTGGCTGGATTAAAAGGATTCCATCAGTCGTTTACCGAAAATTTAAATGAATGGCGCACTTTTTATTATCTGTCTGATGTGGAAGATGCTAAATTTCCAGCGCCATATGAAGACGCAAATCAGCTAACTTATTTAATAATTATGAAATGTATTCGGCCTGATAAGTTATGTGGAGCAGTGAGGGTAATTATAATTATCAATTTACCTGGATTCTCCAAAAAAAAAAATTCCTTTTTAGTCATTTATTATTCAAAATATGGGTGAGTACTACGTGGAGCCGCCACCGTTTAGTTTAGAAATCTCATTTAGAGAGAGTTGCCCAACGACGCCACTTATATTTTTGCTATCGCCTGGTGCCGATCCAATGACCAGTTTATTAGCATTGGCCAAAGCTAATGGGATGAGTGAGAGGTACATGTTTATCCCATATATGTAAAGACAAGCCAATAATTAAACAAATTTAGATGCAAGACAATATCCCTTGGACAGGGACAGGGTGAACGTGCAGCTAAGTTAATAGCTGAAAGTGCAATGGTTGGTAACTGGGTAGTGCTGCAAAATTGTCATGTTGCCGAATTCTGGATGAGCACGTTCGAAAAGATTTGCATGGATTTGGCCACCAGTCAAACAGTTGTGGTTCATGATGAATATCGACTGTGGTGCACGTCTTATCCAAGTGACGCCTTTCCCGTCTCTGTCTTGCAGAACAGCATTAAAATGACTATTGAACCATCCAAGGGTCTGAAGATGAACATGATGCGATCCTTTGTGTCAGATCCATTGGCCAATGATAAGTACTATAACAACGCGTTTTCTGGTGAAATCAGCAAGAAATGGCAACGAAGTGTGTTTGCTCTTGTATTTTTCCACGCTGTGGTGCAGGAGCGCAAGGAATTCGGTCCTTTGGGGTGGAATATTCCTTATGAATTTAATGACTCGGATTTGAGGTTTTTTATTCATTGATATATTTGGAAACCATTTTGGTATCGATCTTTGTTTCCCTTAGAATAACCATTATGCAACTTAAGATGTTTCTGAACGAGTATAACGATATTCCTTTTGAGGGTCATAGTTACTTGGCTGGAGAATGCTACTATGGTGGAAGAGTGACTGATGATAAAGATAGGCGATTGCTGAACTCACTATTAAGTCATATTTACAATGAGCAGAGCATTATTGAAGAAAAGTATGATTGTTTGATTAAATATCAACATTTTGTAAATATTTAATGTTGATTTTCAGCTTTGTTTTATCTTCTTCTGGCCAATACTTTATACCTACATCGCCGACCAAAGCCAACAGTATCGAATACATTAGCACCCTGCCATTAGTTCCGAAGCCGGAAGTGTTTGGATTGCATGAAAATGCTGTTATTAGAAGAGATAACAATGAAACTAATTTGGTAACTTTAAGTCTTATCAGTCTTTCCATTTGGTAATTGCATTACTTATTTCTTTTTAGTTACTTAAAGGAACCTTACTAACACAAACAGCTCTACTAGCAAGTACTAAATCCCATACGGGCGGCACATCTACAGATGATATCGTTCAGCATTTGTGCGCCGACATAATGGAGCGATTGCCAGAAGACTTTGATATTAATGGTATCGTGGAAAAGTACCCGACAGTATACACAAACTCAATGAATACGTTTCTTAAACATGAGTGTCTTAGGTGCTGAAAACAAATAAGATTAATTATATACTGAATAACATACACCTTTAATCATAGATATAACAACCTGTTGAAGTACGTCAAAGCATCATTACGTGATGTTGAGAGGTCGATCTCAGGACAAATCTCAATGATCCCTGAAATCGAGAGTGTTTATTCAGCAATGGCAATTGGACGACTACCTGTCCAATGGATTAACGTTAGTTATCCATCGCTGAAACCACTCGGTAGTTATATTACAAATCTGCTGCAGCGTTTGGAATTTCTGCAAAAGTGGGTTTCCCAAGGAGAGCCTTCTGTGTATTGGATATCAGCCTTCTACTTTCCCCAATCCTTTGTCACGAGTATGATACAAAATTATTCGAGAAAACATCAACTGCCAATAGACTTGATCTCAGTTCAATTTGATGTTACACAGTTCGAATTTGAAGCTGATAAGAGCGGTGAAATTGGAGTCTACAATAAGGTTAGAATTTATACAATCATCTCCATTCTGTTTTATATTAAAATTATTTTTCTCAAAAACTCTACGACCTACGTCTTAAAGGAAATGGTTGCTAAACACGATGAATTAAAGTGCATAACCGTAAGTTAGAAGTTTGATTAATTTTGCAAATGGTAATGAAATTTTATTCAAATTCATTTTACTTACCATATTTTGAAGGGTTTGTACCTTGAGGCAGCAAGGTGGAATAGGGAAACGATGCTACTGGATGAATCATTTCCAAAAATTTTATTCGATGAATTGCCAGTAATTGCAATGATGCCCAAAGACACATCATGTCCAACTGAAGGCGTACCCAAAAACCAATATTTGTCTCCAGTTTACAAAACATCTGAGAGACGTGGAAAAATATCAACAACTGGCCACTCCACTAATTTTCTGATGTTCATTGAGCTGGACACTGATAAGCCGCAACATCATTGGATTAATCGTGGAACTGCTTGCTTGACGCAGCTGGATGATTAGCATGTCTTTATATGTATTATGTAATTTTTAATGTTGATAAATAATATTTGAATTCGCTAAAAATGAACACATATTGCGTGTGTTGAATGCCTAGATATTTAAAGAAGGTCAATTTGATAATGTCTTCTACTTGAGCCAGTAGAATCGTTGAAGTGATTTTTTTTCCAATAAATTCATTTTTTCTAAGAAGATAGAAGTTTAAGTATATGTACATAGACAAGCCAGCTCACACGACGAATTAGTCCATGGAACTTCCACATGCAATTTGTTGTCACTTTTGCTCTTCATTTGGGTTTTTTGGCCTTACTTCCACAAAGTGAACCCCACAAAAAGTGCTGATAAGAGTCTGTTTGTCAAAACTGCACGGATATCTGGTCATTTTGTATAAATTTGTTGTCCCGACTGTTAAGAGCTCATTGTTAATTTTGAGTTTCAAAGTGATAAACGTCCAATATGTCGAAGCTGTTTTTCTTGATTGGTGCTCTTTGTGTGCTGCAGGTAATGTTAACAAAGTGTAGTTTTTGTGACAAACTTTTCTCATGGCGTGTACATTATTCCGAATATAGGTTGCATATGGACGTGTCACACGCGATGCACCTGTCGAGCCACACAATGCCATTAGCGGATTAGCCAAACAGGCAGAGGATGCCATCTCAACACTGCACGTTAAGTTCTTGGAATACTGGGGTGTTAAGACTGACGATGAATTCACAAATCTTGTTACATCCGAGAGCCAGAGTTACGGCGAGAAATTGAAGGGACTTTTGACTGAACTTAGTGCTGAAGTAATTTTTTATATTCAAATTCAAAGCCATTGCTAAACATATTTGGTTCACAGGCTAAAACCTCATCAAGCAAAGTGAGCGGTCTCGTGCAAGAAGTGACAGACAAGATTAGCCAACGTTCCAAGGATTTCCAAACAAACAACCCCGACATTGTTCCCGGCTCTAAGGAATTCAACGAGAAATTCGAAGCTGGTCTGAGCAACATTGCCACAGAGTTCAAGCAATTGGGTAACACACTGTCCAGCCAGGGAGAGACCGTTGGCAAGGATTTGGAGAATGTGGTGAAGCGCATCGTTGACACCACCGTCCAGACTGCCAAGACTGTCGCCGACAAGGCCGAAGAGTTGAAAAACAAGCAATAAATAGCGAAATGTATTGAATTTAAATGAATAAATGATTAAAATTAAATCCAAGACGTTTTTAATGGCTCTCTAAACTTAGTTATCAAGAGGTCAATGAGTACCGGGAAGACTGAAAGCATATTGCGTAACATCGACCAGCTAACTCGGACAATAAATACAATTTGCATTTCACGATCTTGAAAATGAAATTGAAATTATCTGGGCTCAGAGGTTGCACGAGAAATGGCTGCAGTGATAAGAACTAAATTTTCTTTTTGTTAATAACCGTTAATTTACATCATTACTGCTTAGCGCTTTTATAGATTTTGATTGTTACATAATTTTTATTACTCATGTGAATTGATATTAGTATTTACCAACATAAGATATTTTTAAATCTCTATTTATTATTGACAATAAAAGCCGATTTTAATAAACAATTACCAACACACCTTATAAGGCTTATATGGTATATATAATTTGGAAACAGCCCTACCATCAAATTAAACAATAATTAGAACTAAATTAAATATTGCGCATGCATAACTTACAAACAACCTTAAAATGGAAAATGTACTATACCTACGGTGACCATTTTTATTTCGCAAAAATACAGTACAACAACTTTTTTGGTGATAAACGAAATATTCTGGAATACTTTTAGTGATATGAAAGTATTTTTTTATAAAGTATTGAGCAAAAAAAAATGCTTGTTACTTTAAAGAAAATACTTATAGTTAAACGTGCATTTTTTGCTTCGTACCGAAACTTCGCAGTGCAAATTTATCAAACTAGCCCAAATATAATAAATAAGTACGTTTGTAGGTACTGTATTTAAAAAATAATTCTAGAGTATCCTAAAAAAAGTACTATACTAAATAATACAGTACAAATGGTCACCGTAACTATACCTATAAATATGTAGCCATTATGAAAAATTTCAAAAAGCTTTCGCTTGGACAGTTTACATTAAACGAACTTATTAAAACTTTGCCTTGAAGACGAATTAGTTGATCTCTTGATTGTAGCAAATAAAAGTGCTAGAATTTATTTCAATCTCACTAACCATTTTAAAGTAATATTTAATTTTTTTTTTTCTCAAGAGTGCTGTTTTATTTTTTTCTTAACCAATTAAAAATATGAGGGAATGTACCAAATTTTGCCTTATCTATATAATATGTATAGCATAGTAAAAAAATTGTTATTATCAGAACATTGTCACTGGACAATAATCATTGTAGATCGCCCAGTAATAAGCAGAGTCATCATAACATTGCATAAAATTCATATAAATCCTGTAATCAATAGAAATTTTGACTTTTGAAACAACACGATTTCTTAATCGGTGAGATAATAAAGTCATGAAACGTTAAGAACTTTAGTATAAAAAGCATCGCAGCTGACCAAAATGTTACACTTTTCAGTTCGTTTTTAAAGATCACGGTTAAAATGTCGAAGATTTTGTTTGTGCTCGGTGCTCTGTGCTTGC
>JANSTS010006402.1:0-79827 GCA_026546915.1 Sylvicola fuscatus | reverse complement strand
ATTTTTATATTCTTTAATATTCCCTTTAAATTTAGAAAAAAATCAAAATAAAAAATAAAAATAAAAAAAAATAAAAAAATAAATTTACCACCCCAAAACAATCCCATAAAAATGTTTTTTTTTTGTTAAACTAATTATGTGTGGGATTTATCTGTAAAATTTTTTTGCCGGAGATACAAGGCCTTGGCCGGCCTAGGCCTAGTATCTGTTTTGAACCATTGTGCGGCGCGGCGTCTCTCTTATCACCAACTAAGTTTGGTTAAGCCGTTTAGGAACTATGGCCAAAACGATCATCATACTATTTTTTGCCTAAAATGTCAAAAAACAAGAGTCTGACCATGTAGGTAGGTATATACATAAATTAAAAAAGTAATTACAAGAAGATCTGCGAAGAGAGTGATTAAAAAAAAATAATTTTTCAGAATTCATTTTTTCTTTATTTATATATAGTTTTTATGTTTATAATAAGTACTTAATTATTACTTTTAAATTTATATATATAAACATATATGCATTTATGTAAACTAATTTAGTCAATACATATGTGTGCATATATTCATATACAATGCATGTAGAAGTGTTATCAAACAAACATCAATTTACATTTTACATATTCAAAATGAAAAGTATGAGCCAAAACAAAATAAAATGCATTCGCGCATTTTTCTCCTGATTACTTTAAATTTTGATATTTTTCTTTAGTTTCATTCAACATCTTTTCAATGAATTTCATAAACAAACGCAATTTCTTCTCTCCAATTTTTTCAAAATGTTATGTTTTCTGTTTGAGACATTCAATTTAGTCTACACCGAACCAAAAAAATGTATTAACATTTTAACTTAAATCAATCGTAAACATTATAGACGCTTTTTTAAAATTTAAACTAACAGAAAAATTAAAAACAAAAAAAAGATAACAATAATGGTTGTATAAATAAACAAAGCAAAAAACAATAATTTAAAAGGTAAGGACAATGTCTCTAACTTGCCATATTCTTAAATAGTCTTGTAGCTCTGTCAGTTAATGTGTCCTATCTACTCCATGCACAAAAAAACGATGCCGTAAACATCATTGAATTTGACAGGGCATATCCCTAACATGGTTATTTGATGTGGCCAACTTTATATAACAAAACAAAAAGGGTTTTAGTTAAAATTTTCGGCTACATTTTAAACTTAATGTAAAAATGACTTGTAGATGACATAAAATAAGCATCAAATTAAATGGCGGGCCGAAGAGTGCGATTTGCGAAAGATGGAGAACGGAGTAGCTTAGTCTTAGTCTCACGACTAAGTATTGTCTGTTCACAAATCTTCTTTTACGGCACTAATCTTCATTTCGATACACTAACAATTGAATATACTTTGCATAATATTTAATAGTAGGTTGTGCCATCATCACTAATTTACAAAAAAACAGAAACGGCAAATAACTTAAGAGAATAGTAAACCAATATAAATATAATTAGGATTACAGTAAAAATAGTACTGATAATAATAAAAATAAACCGTACATTATAATTATTGTGAAGACGCACCAAATGTATATATTTGGAAAATAATTACACATAAAACTAATGTATTGCATCATTAAAAATGTAGTCGATCGGCTATATAATATATAAATACATATATATGTATAAACTGATATTGCAATAATTTTAAAAATAATATAAAAAAGAAGTTATTTGATTACATAATATGTTTATACATTTATTAAACAAAAAAGAATATACGAATATCTATTATATTATTAAAAGTTGTATGAGGAAAACTTATATTAATTAAATACAGAATAAAAAATATATTTAAATTATGCCTAAAAAAATGTGTCTATGAAAAACAAGAATTAACAAATCGAAAGGAAGCCAATGTTTTACATCGTTCCTTTCCAGTTAATATTCATAAAATGCTTTTGCGTAAATTCAACCATTAAAATGCGACTGCTTTAGAAAGAAACTATATGACGTGTAATGACTTAGAATCCGTTTATCTTAATCTGTTAAATCTTTACTTCTAAATAACTTAAATTATACATTTTGATAAAGGAAAAGCAAACCGTAAATTAATTCGATTGCTAAAAATGTATTGCAACTTTGTTCGTAAAACTAGTTTTCTTTTATCAAATAAAACGAATTTTACTAGACATAAATACAAAAAATAAGAAATTGAATTGCTCAAAATGAGCCAATTAAATTGTTCAATTAATTACACATAAGTTTATTAACATCTAAAAAGTAACTTATAAACTGCTTTTACAAATTATTACAACAATTATATCAGTTATTAATTATATAAATAGAAAAAAAACACGCAGTCTCGTAGTATTTCAATCGTTCCACATGCTTAATTAATACAAAATAAAAATAAAATAAAATTTCAAAAACAACGTATAATAGGTTATTTAATTAATTTGAGAAAATGTTTGTTTTTTTAGGTGTAGATTTTTTCTGTTCATTTTGAATTTATAGCATTTTTAAAATTATTTGCTTTTTCGTTTTTGTGGATTCAATTACCGAAAAAGAGAATGGATGTCGCATTCAGTCATTTTAATTTATATTGCAAACTCACCACATCATTTTGCTTCAAATTTGGTGAGAAGACACAAGGGGTAGGCTAGTAGCAATTTTTTACGGTTTTGCGTTAGTCCACCGAAAATTTAAAATTTTAAGACTCGAAATTGTCTAAATTTTTAAAACGGGGTTTGCGCTTTGTTCAACAGAAAAAAAATGAAAACAATTTCCCAATGTTTTGGCGTTTTACTAATATTTATTTATACATGTATGCTTTATTAATTGTATTTTAATTACATTTGCTTGCTTATGTTTTTTGTAATGTTTTTTCTTTTGCTTGCTTGCTATTTTTATGTTTATTTTTCTTAATGTCTAACCTTAACACGTTACATATAATTTAATATAAAACACATTGTATTTTAACTTGCTTTTTGTAATGTTTTTTTTTTCATTAGCACACACGCTCAAAGGATATTTGGAGGGGGAGGGGTTTGGTTATGGGGATTCGGGGTTAAAAGAGACATAGAGAGAAAGGGCGTTAAGTACGAGGATGAAATATTCATACATTGAAGAATTTGCGGAAAATGTGATTTGTGGAATCGGGAGATTTTAAAGGTCTTATATTTATAAATCAATTTTATTTATATATTTGTATCTGTTTTTATTTGAATGAATGTTTTTTTTTGGAATTGTATTTAATTAAAGTTTATTTAGTATATATCAATATGTATACAGATCTATACACATCAATTCATATATTTTTAAAATACGTTTAATAAATATGCTTATTTAATTAAATTGTTTGAAGAGAAGTTATTTCGCTTGTGGGTTTGTTTTAGTTTTGTTCCATGCAACAAATACAGGTAGTTAAGGCAAAAAAAAACAATATCGCAGCTTTACTCTTGACGATTATGTAAAACAATAAAATTATTTCGAATTTCAATAATTCACAATTTTTTTTTTAATTTTCATTTCATTAAAAAAGAAACTGCCTCAAGGAAACGTAATCCAAAAGTAATTTTTATATATTTAACCGTCAGAGTATTTGAACTAGAAACTAAGAGGGTGTTTTATTTGGGGTTAAGTTTCAAATAGTTTAGTTTTTGATTGCATATTATATAATTTAGTGTAATAGTACAAAAAGTGAGACTCATTAAATGTAGACTGAAATTCATATCGAAACAATTTATTGATCAGCATAAGCATGAAACAAAAACTTTTAAGTACCTATACATTTTATCTTGAAATAAAATCTCCCGAAAAAATATATTTTGTTGAAGCTGATTCAAAATGATGTTAACTCACTCATAAACGCGATTACTACAAAAACAATTTACTAATAAATAGAAAAAAAATGAAATCTTTAGTCGAAAGGGTGTTTTTTTTACATGTTGTTGTTTTAGCACAGCATCGGGCTAATGATGCTGTACATTTGGGCTATTGCAGTTGTTTTGGTGATGTTGACTTTTTTTTGTTTCATTTTAAAACTATTATTTGCTTAAATACATTCATTGTAATTGAATCGGAAAGACTATTAACTGAAACACAATTTATCAAAAGTGTTAAATTGCTTATGTGTTATTGAAATTATTATAATTATTGTATGCTAACAATTAATGTGTTTAGATAATTAGAATATATTTATACTAATTAGTTATTATTGTTCTGTACTAAGACAAATTAAAACGTTGTTTTAATTTTATGTAACTGACCCGAAAAGGTTCGTCGGCCGGTTTATTCTGGCTACTCTACAACAAAATTAAATGTCTGGGCATACATTTTTATGATGTTTGTTTGTTGTGTGCACGACACGAGTCAAGGAGCAAACCTTTTCGTGATCATTTAAAATTATGATGGCGTAATGCAACCAATTGTTTATTTTGTTTTTATTTTTTTTTTGTGCAGATTTGATTGTTAGTCAAACCTTGCTGAGAGAAAACGATTTTTTTTTTAAATCGCGCATGCGCGCGTTTTGGGCTATTGCAACTGATTAAATATATTATTTTTTAATGTTTGTGTATTTCACAATTTTTGTTTTGTTTTTAATGTTTATTTTGTGTTTTTCATCATTTTTTGTTTGTTGTGTTTCGAAATGGACTGTTGGGGTGATTGTAATTTGTTTGTTGTTTTTTAATGTTTTATTTCGGGCAACTGTTGGTAACATTTTTATAAGTAGTTCTTTAGTTATTCATTTTTATTGTTTATTTTATCTGTTTGATTATTTCCGATTTATTCAAATAAAAGTATTTATCAGAAACTGATAAATGCTGTTTAACTGTTGGCTTGTTTCTAATTTCCTGCTCATTGAACATAATACGATTTTTTTCCACTCTCGAGTGACAAATGCTGATGGCTGTTTTTAATTATACAATTATAGAGAACACTTTGTTTGTTTTAAATTTTTTTTACTGTCTCGTGAATAAATGTGTGTGTGACACAGTATTGCCGAAAATATTGTTTCATTTAGCTTTTTATTATTTATGTTATCATTGTTGGTAATTAACACTATTTAATGTTTTTAATATTAAAATTTTTCATACTCGGACAACACTATGCGTTCGGGCTATTGCAACTGATTCCGTTTAAATTTAACTGTTTTGATTTATATATATTTTATAATTGTTGATAAATATACATTACAATTTATATTCAAAGATGTTTGAAAATTAATGTCAATAAAGATAATATTGTGCAAAAAAATATTTTGTTTTATTTTTATTTTTTTACTTTTTTTATTGAATTTGTTTGTTAATATTCAATTATTATTATGGCATCCAATTAGTTTTTTCGCACAGTTATCCTACCTTCATGTCTGGCTTGCTGACTGCTGAGTGACAAAGTGTAAACTGTCACAGATCGGCCTAACTGTGCGCTGATTCCGGGCTATTGTAAATTATTCATCGTCAAATCCGTTTCAATAAATCTTATTATTATTAATTTAATTTAAGTATTACGTAAATATGTCATGTTTAAGTGTGTACTATTGTATTATCGTTAGAACTATTGTTTATTATTAATGTGGATTTGTAATAAAACAGATAAGATAATTCACGAAATTTTGGTTTTGTGAACATGTGTTGCTGCACTTGTCGGTCGTCGCTGTTCCCTACTAGATGTCTCAAGAGGTCTCAGAGAAATGACGATGAAGTGCAGCAATTGGGCTATTGCAGTTTTTTTTTGTTAATAATTATTCTTAAAAATACGTATTTTTTTGCTTTGGTTTGTTTGTGGGCTAACTCAAGTATGGCTGTGTGTATTATTTACTTTTTTCTGCTTAAGATCCTTTATCTCAATGTTGTACTCCATGATTTGCTTGTGTCACGTTCGGTTGTAAATGTTTGTCATTTCAGAGTGTTTGTGTCTACGCCTCAAGATCAATGTACTTGTCGGCAATAAAACGATTTTAATAATTGTTATATGGTTGTCTGGCATGAATGTTATATTTTTTTTAAATTGAAAATTGTATATTATTTTGATTGTTGTATTGAGTCAATAAAGCATCTTTATTGGTGCTTTTGCTTTTATAACTAATTTTGAGTTATAATTTTAATTATAACTCGGTTTCTCGGAAAATTCTCTGATATCAAGATCATAAATTAAAAAATTGTTTAACGGAAACAAATTGTAAACGAAAAAAATTCTGTCATCTATTTCTGATTATGTATTTAGTAAATGCGTTCGCATTTACCTTTCGGGCTATTGTCAACTAAAGAGATTACTTGAATATGTATGTTCAGTTGAGTAATTTTTTTTTTAATTCAATGGTTGTAACTATTAGTTTTATGGTTATATGCTTACTACTTACAATTAATATTTTATATAACATCATGCTGATCACGATACATTAAAAACTAGCAGAGGGCTCTGGATGTGCGCTTGAAATCGGAACTAGAAGCTCTGTACGACAAGGCCGTCTGCCATTTTTCAATCAATTATATTCACACACTTCTTAATATATAAATGCACATTTATATGATTCGATTGCGGTTTGTGTAAGATTTCATTCATTTTTTCTTAAATTTTATCATTGCTGTCTGTATTTTATTTTTTATCTTTTTTATATCATACTTTTTTTTACAGTTAAAAATGTGTTAGGGAGCCGACACTGCAGTTGTCTTCTGTGTCTAACGACTGCAGCGAGGGTTTGGTTAGAGAGGAGCTTTGTATGGGGACTATTGTAAACCTAAGAGTTTAATTGCTTACTTAAGAGTGTTTTGCAGTCGAAAGGTCTGATTTTTGAGATGTTTTTCTTGGCCATGACAGTTTGAAACTAAATGCTGGTAAAATATAATTTGTTTGCTTGCTTTCTTTTTCATTGTTTTAATTAAACCAAAGATGTTTAAACTGTTGCTTCGCGTTCTTTCATATAACATGTTTGTGTAGTCAAGTGTGTTTTCGTTATAGATTTTGTCGTTTTCAAGGTATTTGCTATTGCATATTGCCGCACATTTTGGCGTAACAAATCTGCAGCAAACAATATTTTTTGCTCAGTTCATTCGAAACAGTCCATTTGTCCATCCGATTGGTTGGTGGTCATCAGACATAAAACGTTTTGAATTCTTTTTTCACTGGATTTCGATTTTCCGTAATTTGGTAGTGTCCTAACAATTTTTTTTTCAAATTTATGTTTTTCTTTAACACATTTTATTTAATTACAAGCATACGACTTTATTGTGCTGTTGTCGAGTTCAATGTTTTCCAAACATGTTTAATAATATTTGTGTGTTTTGTAATTTTTATAATAATTTTTTGTTATGTTCAAACAATTTTGTGTTTTTTAATGAAAACAAAAACCAAAATGTGACGTAAGTAGTTTTTAACAAGGATTGGGGTGGTAAAGGGCGGGGGTTTTTTGAGATGAACAATTTTGTAATAAAACTGTCAACCTCTGTTCAGGGACGAGAAGGAGAAGCTTTTTGTTTACCGTTTTTAAAAACAATTTGTTTAGCTTAATTGTGTTTGTGTGTGTGTGTGTGTGTGTGTGTGTGTGTGTGTGTGTGTATATATTTTGGGATTCAAACATTCAATTCACATTCATTCTCCATTCACACCGATTTAAAGAATACTCGTAATACTTTATGTACAGTTTTAGAGATTTTTTTTGAACTAGTGATATACTTGATGTAATTGGGGTTTGCTTTTTTTTACTGCCTAAACATTTAAACTTTGATTTTGTTGATTTACATACTTTTCGATTTTTTTGTTTGTTTATAATTCAAATGTGAATGTGGGTGAATAAAATCTGCCCTGTTACAGTATTTGGTTTTTAATTTATATGTTCCAAAAACATGAATTTATACATTATATTCTAATTGTTTCATTGTTCATTCTAAAAGGTACAACACCCCATTTAAGATGTGTTCTTAATAATTTTAGTTAAAAGGTATTTTTGTTCTCTGCATTTTCAATATACACAAGTTATCAAATTCTAAGGTTCATTCACCCCTAAAAGTATAAATAAAGAACAATTTTATGAGTTACCGCTACAAAATAGGAAACATCTTACCTATTTTGCTCTCAAATGTATATTTGCATTTTTTTATGTTCAATTTTTTTATCATTATAGCTAATTTACCGTTACATGTTAATTATATACTTAAAGCTAGCTTAGTGACTAAAATAAAAGTATATAGGTGTATGTTTCATACATTTATATATATATATATATATATATATATAAGTATATATATATGCATGCGTTATTTACTTACACACATACAGACTGTTGATGCTGTTTTGTTGCATTTTGTAAGAATTTACATTTGGGTTTTTAATTGTTTTCCATTTGTTGACTAAAATTATTTTGTACGCATCGTTTTTAATCATTTTATTTCAAAGTTTAACACTGACAAATATGTGCAAAATAAATAAGCCAAATCAGAAAAATGGAATCGGGAAAATGAGACGATAAACAACAAATATAATTTGATGGCAGGAAGGACGCATTTCTGCCACAATACTGGCTCAAATTTACCCTGATAAACATTTGATTTTTAATTTTTTTTTTAATTCGCCAAAAGCAATGGTTTTCGCACATCTTATATAAGAAGTTATATTAACCAAACTATTTGGCCAACAATTTGATTGAGTCGAACCCAGTACTGCAGCGGAGATGGCTATTGCGTTCAAAGTGTGCGTTTTGTGTTACTTTTTCAATATAAAAAAATACTTTATTGTATTTGCACAATGAGTATCACTTAAGTAGAGCGAAAACTAAGTTCTCTATTCGATTCACTAAATGGGTATACAGTAAAAAATTTAACAAAAAAAAGAACACAAATCATTTAATGATAATAAATAATATTAATTTCAATCACAAACCAATTTAAATTGCATTAATAATTTACCACAGGTAGTGGTAAACAAATTTGACAATTATAATAAAACTAATATAGTAAACAAATCACAGATTATGTTTTAAGAACGCCAATATGTTTGTAATAAAAACAATAAAAATATAATAAAATTGCCTAGTTACATCCCGCTGTTTTAGTGAACGTTGTCAACTTTTAATTGCAGTTGATGTATTAGCACTTGAGCGACAATCTTTTAAACAGCGGGTTTCGGTAAAAACTATATTTTGTAAAAAATAAAATTAAAAACAATAAAACACAATGATTTACGCAAACTTTCCGCAATTAAAAAAAAACTGCCAAATACGGCGTAAAGTATTTTTGAATATTTGTTGTTCACTTATTGCATTTTTGATGTTCTATTCTTTTTATACTCGACTAAATTGAGTTGTTTTGCAATTTAGATACCTTTTTTACTATTTACTTAACTTTTTTTTACATATTTAACTAATTCATTTAATTTTGTTTCCCATTCGTTATATTTTCTTATAGTATAATCTTGTATTTACTTTTATAACACAAATGATTAAGTGTCCCATTGATGAATTTTTTCGTTTCTTCAATAATTATTTATATTATTTTTTTTTTTAAATAGATTTAATTTAGTTTGCTAAATAGTTTGCTTTTCTTTTGTTTGTTTTTATATGCCTATTACATTTTATTTATTAAAAAATAAAAATTTTCTCTACATAATAATTGTTTTGTCCTTACACTTAAACTTTAAATTTTTCATTGTGTTTTTTTATAAATTTAAATTTCTTCCATTAAAATTTTGTTTGTTTTTTTCTCTGTTCGAAATGACACTTGGGATCTTTTATTCTGTCTTCCATTTAAACATCGAAATGTTCGAATCGGCACACCTAAGTAGGTTTTTTTGTGTCACGCTTTAAATAAAAGTCGCTAACTTGCAGCCATTTCTATATAATGAATTGGATGGATTGGTTCAAAACTCTTTTAATCAAAACTCAACTAAACCTTCAGTTAATTTCTTGGTTCAACTTGGTATTGTTAATTTTACATAGAGAAAACATAAATTTAAGTTATTAACATGTTTGATTTGTATTTCATCATCGTAATAATGCGACATTTTTACACTCATTTATGATAAAAAATTTAATTTTTTTCTACATTATTCACAATCACTATTATTAATATTAATTGCACCTGATTTATTGACAACGATATTCTTTATAATATTATTTATACGTGCACTCATATATACGTACATAGAAATATATATTCACATATGTATCTAAACGTATGTATGCTTACATCAGTATAGATATTTTGTTTAAATACATACACAAAGCTATTATTATCATATACTCATACAGATTTCATGTAACATGTAATTACAAATCATTTCTCATTTTTGGATCGGTTTGTTAGTCGTTATCTCTAAAACGCCTGTAATATGTTAAACATATTCACTATCGAACATAAAAACTCCAAACCGTGCGCAAAAAGGTTGAACACAATGACACTGAACTAAACAGGCAACTAGTAGTAAATGAACGATGTAAGAACTAGAGAATAAAATATGCGTAAAATATGTGGTTCGCTTAAGTATCAAGCACATACTTTATCATGTAAGTGGTATAAATATTTAACCATTTCCTGTTGTTTGAATGCAATTAATTGTATTCTTGGTCTTCAGAGTTGTATTTCTGTTTAATTTGTGTCGTTGAAATTCATCTCACTAGGGTATTTAAATCGTTATTTACATATTTTATAGTTTTGTTAGGCGAACTAAAGAAAATAAACTTAATCCATACTAAATGTAGTTATACTTAATTGACGCTTCCAGTATCTTGCGCGCGTATTTACAAGTAGAATGCGAAGTTTTCCGAGTTCTATGACTGATGGGACTGAGCTTGGGTATGGCTGGTGAGTGGGAATCCCAGTGACCTGGTGTCGCCGCCGTGTAATCGCAGCGCCTGCTCCAGCCGTTGCTCGTGCAATCGAAACGTCTCCGACAGATTCGGTGAGATGCCCTGTGGTGGCAGTTGGGCAGTATTTTGTTGTTGTTGCGCGTTGGCGTTTTGCTGCTGCTGCTGCTGTTGCTGCTGCTGCTGCTGCTGCTGCTGTTGCTGTTGTACCTGTTGCTGCACCTGCTGCTGTTGTTGCTGTTGTTGTTGTTGATGCTGTTGCGGTTGATTTGTCACAAAATCGCTACTGTGATGTCGCAGCACATTGCTGGCGACGTTAACGTCGTTCGTCGTGCTGCCGCCGTTATTGTTGGCAGCGGCAGCGGCAGCCTGCGTCACCGCCAGCCGGAGGGCTTGCGTTCGCAGTATGGCCTCAGCTTGGTGCATTCTCAGCGTCGCCTCTGACGAGTTCTGCTGGTGTTGGTGGTGCGTCTGGTGCGACATCGGATCGACGCCCATCGACGAGCGAATCATGCTGTCCGCCATCGAGGCGCGCATCGCGTTCATGGCAGCCTGCGCCGCCGCCGACGCATGGTCATTTGTCATGGGCGGTGAGCCGGACGGACCGCCGACACTGCCGCCATTGTTGACGCTGTTCTGCTGTGATGACATGCGCATGGCGTTCGCCAAGTTGACGACGGCCGCCTGCACAGCCGTTGTCGAGTCGACGCCTGGCGATCCGAGACCAGCGGCCGCCATAGCTGCGATGCGATTTGTGTGCAGATCGTCAACGCCATACTGACCGTGAAGGTGGCCGTTGTTGCCGCTGCGCAAAATATCACTGAGTTTGCTGCTGCAGTTGTTGTTATTATTATTGAGCAGGCCAACGCCGGCGTCTGATCCTGCCGACGAAAGACGACCGTTTCCGGACGAGCTGTCGCTGTGCGCTGACGGCGACGGACACATTGAGTTTTGGCCGCCGTCGCCGCCGTTGCCGCCTGTGCCGCCGCTGCCAGTGCTGCCAGCACCAATTGCCAGAAGACCGGAGCTGGATGCAGAGACGGCAGCGGCCGCTGCTATCAGGTTGTCGCGTTCGCGGCGTTCGGCAGCGGCACGTGACAGCACGTATTGAGCGGCGAATTGATGTTTGGGATCCATTCGCATGTGCTCCATATGCGTTAGGAGACCTTTTCGATTGTTTTTATTTTCATTAAAATTTAATATTTAGTTTTCAAGAAAATTTTCGAACAGGAAAATGTTCAGAAATGACTAACAGAGAAGGAATGGATATTGAGAAATCACAAAAAAAAAGTTTTTTCATTTACCTGATTCGTGGGTGAACACAGCCTGACAAACAGAGCAGGGCCACATTCTAAGGCTGCTGGTTAGTTGCGAAGTTTCAGGATGGCACGCCAAGTGCTTGCGCAATGATCCTTCGTTTACGTAATGTTTGCCACACACCGGGCACGGATGGTTGGCGGTGCGACGTTTCGCTAAGTAGGGATCAGTTGATGGTAAGCAAACAGAGAAAGAAAGTTTTGCTATGGTCAATGCGTGAAGCCCCAACAGAGTTTTAATGTGAATGTGTGTGTGTGTGTGTGTGTGTGTGTGTGTGTGTGCGTATGTGTGTATAATATGTGCATGCATAAATATAGTACTGACACCATGTTATAATAATAAAGTGAAATGAAACGAAGACAAACAGAAGAAGAAACATTTACAATTAGTGAGCAAACCAGAAAGCTTAATCCTTAAAATGAATCAATAACTTAGAAAGATGCATTAAGCTTTAAAGTTTATTTGAAAAGCTTTTTTCAAAAGCTCATTTGAAAGTTTTAGCCAGGACACAACAGATGTGATTCTCGGGTTGGATTTAGCTAAACTATCGTTATATATTCGATAACGATTCATTAAAACCAATTTATGAAAGCATGCGCCAACAAAAATGTTTGATATGCGTGATTCGTATGAGAACTGTGCTATTTTGATGGCCATCACCGTTCACAAGATAGATGTTGAAAATACCCAGCGAAAGCGGACTTAAGTTACTTAAAAAATAAAACGGATAAAAAAAAGTTGTACAATTTTTGTTTCACAACATGATAGATAGAAGGACTAAGTGACAATTGCTCGCAATTCTATCACATTGGATTTGCTTTCTTAAGTAGTAAAGAATATTTATTTAGTTCTACTAATTGTTTGTAAATGTAACGACTCAAAACGTTGTAATAATAATAATATTCTTAACGATTGAAAGAGTAATAAAAAGGGAATACAAACGTTAATTAAAGAAGCTTAAATACTTACTGGCTACACCGGATGCATTTGGGTCTTTATGCGTGTGCTTCATGTGCTCCATGAGCGCCTCACCGCCTATAAAAAGCTTGTGACAAACGGGGCACGAAGTTGCATTTGGTCCGCCAATGAGCGCTGCGTGTTGCTGCAGAACGCCTAGATGCAGCTGTAATTCCTGTGATGTCCGAAAATGCCATTGAAACGATAAATCAAAGTATAATTATTGTATCATGTTTATTGTAAAAGTTAGAAAATAGTTAAAAAAAAAAATTTGTATTCAATTTTCATCAATGTTTTTTTCTTAAAACGATAAAAGAAATCATACGTATAATTGAAAAGAAAAAAGAAGAAATCACGCATGCAAAAGGATGGCTACAAAAACGCGGCTTTTGTTTGTGTCACCAAGTGCCTAATATACATAGTTGACAACTACCCATTTCATGTATAATTCAATACAAATTATTCACATGTACAGATACACTAAACGAACAAATTGCAACCAGACAACAACACAAAACAAATTAAAATATCTCTTTTGAAACGGCACCTTTTTGTACATAATCATTTCATGTTCCTCTGTATATTCTCGCTGTGAACGTATTGCATGTACACATTTTGGGGAGTCATTGCATCAAGTCCTAAATAATTAACAAAAAATGCAGCAACATCTACTGCGCATCGCACGAAAACAGAAAGCTTTTCGTTGGTGCAGAAAATAATCAAAAAGATAAAAGAAACTGGCGAAATAAAGAAGTTTCTTCACTCCTTTTTTCGAGGCGGAAATAATGTTTTATGGTATTCAAAAAGGCTGCAACAAAATTGTACACTTAATTCAATTTTTTTTCTTCCTAATTTAAACTTTGAGTCAATAAGGCAAACATTTCTGTATTGCATTTAAATATGGAAACATTGGGGGAAGCTGCCAACATCAGTGGCTTGAATGGACGCCAGTCGTTGTAGGTTGTATACATTTTGCGACTAAACCAAACCAACAAAGAGCCACCCCCATGCCCATTACACTTGCACTCATGGAATGCATCTAGGGTAATAAATAGAGAAACTGCAGTCAGAGGCTGGAGCGTCAGTGTGCGACAGGCGGATGGGTGGCCGCTGTCCAGCTTCCCGGCGAGTAAATACAAACGCTGCAGTTTATGGAAGCCGCTGGGGTCGGACGGAGTGTGGAATGGGCACTAATGAAAAACGGGGTGTACGCACTAAATGTATTGTTTTGTGTGGTTTTAGTGGGCCTCGCTGTACCTAAATGTGACCCAATCTTGGCCTTTCCGCTCGCTTTGCACATAAGCCGTTAAGTAGGAGATCGGGATTACTGAAAATTACTAGCAGAGCCTTCGTTTTTATTCTATATTACAATTAAAATGCATTTAACAGCATTTAATGTTGCATTTGATCATAATTTTGTTGTGACTACATTATCATATTTGTTAAATATTGAATGTAACGACAGCAAACGTTATAAAAATCGATGTAGATATTTCACAGTATTTGGGAGTTTTAAGTTGTTAAAAATAAATTATTCTGCCAACCAAAAACTACCCCCTTTAACTGATCCTTTGAACAGAATTTCTACGATTACAATATTTTGGAATATGTAATTCAAAATGATACAAATGCACTTGCACAAAAAAAGAATGCAAAGTTTGCAAAAAAAAAAGCCAGCCGGTGACGCTGCATAGTTTCGCACAAGAAATGAATTTATTTATCCTTCCCACCAGATTAGAGTTGCATTTTGCTATTATTGCGTGTACACCATCTAATGACTTGGTGTGGCGCTGTACATATGTGCATAATATGTAGAACGGGCGGCCGGGCCGGACAAAACACAAAACGTTGATTGCGCGTTGCGAATGGAATATGCAATACTTCAAAGACGTCAGTGCCGCAAGTTTTTTTTTCCGTCGTTGTTACATTATTTCGACGCTACACAATTTTTTTACTAAGTATTTTACATGTGCGAGTGTGTGTTAATTCAACTCCTTTAGCGTTTTTATTTTATGCTTCATCGACCCCATCTCCCCACCCACAGTTTATTTCTGCTTCGCCACTTTGCCCCCCTATTACATTGAAAAGTCCGTTTTAGGTAAACTACAATACATATATTGGCTTGTGGCTCGTTTTTATTTTATTTTGATGCCATTAAGTCTGATTGTGTGTGCAAATACCATCGGACCACCATCGCCTGTACATACGCACACGCTGCACATTACAGCGAAGTGCGGGCGTGCTTTCGCCTGTAAGCTCTTAGAGTTTAGTGGACGACGCGACGCGAAGACGTGTGAGCATGTGTTGGCTGTTGCATTACATTCATACGCCGCGCCGCCACAAAACGTGCTTTTTCGCTTTTTTGCCTATACATATATGCATATTTCTTTTCCGTTGCAACTTTTTGTTGTCAAATGCAGTTCGTGCACATTCTATCTTACTCTTGCAAAGACGTACGTAGTAACTCTGTTGCGGTGCGTCCACATTCGGCCCCACAATGAAGCACAAACTCTATTTTGTAGCGAAGCGGCAGCATATCCAATGCAAATTTAATTTCTATAATTTTTACAGCAAATTCTGCCATCATTTTGTATTTAAGTTGGGCTCAACAGCAATTAGGAAGAATCAAAAGCAATGGTCTCACGCCCACTCCTTATAATTATTTTACATTTTCTTTCCTGTTACCTACCCTTACTGCAACATTGATTTTGCCACCCCTTTCCCACTTTTACATGTATAGAATACGCTGTTTCAAAACTCACACACGCTGATGTTCCATAATTGTTATAGTATTTTTTGTTGTTAAAGGTTCGCATGCATATGTATGCGCTTTTTTATGCTTTAAACAATGCCTTTCATTATGCGTTCTTCTTATTTGCCATTTGTGTCAGGTTACTAATATTCCCTGTAGATCCTAACACACCACAGGTTTCTGATTTGAATTTTCAAATCGCAAACCTGAAGTACATATGTGTATTATGTATTGTGAATTTTCATGTGGCAAACAGGACAGCAAGCGAACAGCAAACTTAATGCACATTTAGGTACACGTTTGCGTGTCAGCGTCGTTTTCTTCACATTTGTCGATTCCAGAAAAATGGAATATTGTGTTGATATAGTAAGCTGTTTTGTTTTTCTTAAATGCAGTTTCTATTCTCCGTTCATTTTTCTTTTGTGCAATTATTGTTGCAACAAAAGGGCCGCTGGCAGCTATGTAACTGCAGGAAGTTTGCATAAAACTGATAAGAGTGTCAGTTAATGTACGGCGAGATTCATTAATGGCACGTAAAAATATGTATGGGGGAATGTTACATATTTCAAAATTATATGTAATCAGAGTTTCAGAATGATGAAAAATTATGTTCTCCCTACCATTCATTTAATTTGTAGCTAGATGAGTGATTTTAAATTGTTTTAGGATTATACAGTTCGAGAGAAACTTTTCATATTTGGCGAAATACGAAACCTGAACTGAAACTGTGCAGTCTGAAATTGTGACCAAAACTGAAACTGACATTTGGCCGAATCAAATTTTCTAACAGCTTTGATTTAAGGCTTTTAAACGTTTCAACTACAATATTTTTATTGAATTTTGTTTATGGTGAAGATATACTTGTACGTTCATAAAGCAAATTAAATACCAGTACTGACTGTTCTTTGATTCTGTTACTTCACAGTTGCAAAACACTATTATGATGACAAAAAGAACAGCTAGAGCCTATAACATGTGATTGATAAAATACCATAATTACAAATACACTTTTAAAGATTTTCTTTCTCTTGCAGTTTAGGCATCGGGAAATGGACTAAAAACTAAAAACGTTATCACACCGAACTTTTCGTGATATTGCAACTGACACATTGACTGACACAAAAATTTGTTTAAAATTTCTTTCAAACGAAATCTCTTAACTAAAACCACAATTAAAAAGATAACATAAAAGTTTATGAATCATTCTTTAAGAAGTCTACAAAAAAAACATTTATACCAATTTCACAACAAATTGCATTGTTTAGCATTCATCATTGACCTTCTGCCCACAACCGTCTACACAACATTTGTTGGGCTGCGAGCGCTTACAGCAATAAACCATTAAATGCAACCAATTGCATTTTGAAAATTGAATCCATATTTTATTCATGCAATCTTTGGCATAGGAAATAACGAAGAATAAACAATAGGGACTGGCAGTCGCGCGAGCTGCACTTGGACGCCCAGGTCATTAGATGGTTAATTACCTCGTTTCTTTTTATAGTAAAAATCCTTTCATGTTGCATTATATAGACGTGAAGAGGATTACATCTAATAGTTTAGTTGACTGTTTGCTCGATTCCAAGATGCTATGCTGGCGCGCTTTCGCAGTCATACGTTCTTTTTTCTTCTATATTGTAAGTATGGTTCGTTTCGTTTCTATTCATTAGGATTTTTTTTTAACATGTATACTGTAGTTAGTGGAGCTGGCTTTTCTATAGTAATATGTTAAACACCTCCCCTTTCCCCTTGAAAGTGTTTTTTTTTCTGCCAATGCACTCCCGCAATACAACTTCTTGCGTTTTAATGTTTTCTGGCTGGCGCTGAAGCGAGCACACGCCTTTGTGTGCGTTGGAACGAAATGCACATAATAAAAATAATAATAATAATAACAATAATAATAAAAGGCTGTATGTTGTTGGTGCAGCAGAGCTATGTACAATTTTCCAACGCCTTTAACGCGCTCATTCTGCACCGACCAACCTATTTGTATCGGCCACAGAAGCGCTTACATTGCACTCGTCGAAGAAAAGTTCAAGAATCATTGGGTACAGATAAAAAAACGAGCAACGGAATAAAAATTATCTTTAAGTTTTAAATTAATATTTGTTTATGACATGTACAAGTTCTATACACATTTGCCCGTCCTTATGGCCGCTGTTGCTGCTGCTGCTGTCTCTGGCGTGGTTCTTGTTGTGTTTTGCAACTTTTATTATTATTATTATTATTTATTAATGTACACATTTTTTATATGTTCTATTGAAATAGCGCAACGGCAGCTTATGTGGTGCTCGTGTGTGTGTGCGTTAACGTAATATATGTACAAAGCATTTTTCAAAATGCTTTAGTGGAGGCTGGAGGACAAAGACGCTGGAGATGCACCGCCACTGGTGTAGGCTTCATGTAACGGCTAGTTTATATGTTGCTGGTGTGGCCATTGCGCTGATGCAACCGATTTTATTTTGTATTTCGCTTTAGTTTGTGTGTTGCGCTTTTACCATACCGTTCATGTCCAATTATATTAAAAGTCATTGAGGTCACTCATATGTAATGAATTTTTAATTGCATTTTTGTATTATGATTAATGTGTCGCCGACAATATTTCTACAGATTTGAAAAAGTTTTTCCATTCAAAACATTCATTTTAAAAAATAAAACAATACTAATCAAATCAAGGTCAATTAGTTTTTAATAAATAAAAACTTTTGAAATTCTAAATTTCATTTGAAGTAATGCTTTTAGTACGATAATTAGCATCAAAGATTGTTTAAAGTTTCACGAACATGGTTAAAAATAAAGAAAACAGCAAAAATATTGAAAAAATTCAATTTTTTTTCATTACAAAAGCTTTACCGTAATCAAAATTTGATTTAATTTTACAACTCAAATTATGCAACCTACCGAAAATTTCTAATTTTTAACACAACCCAGTTTGTGACGAAGGTGGAAAATGACTATCAGTGCAGCTTTTCGAGACTCAAATATAATATATGTAGATAAAGTCAAAAATAAACCTTTAAAGGAAATTAAAATGATATGCAATTTGACGAAGAAAAGATTATTGGGACGACTCAAAAAAAAACATCCCTAAATCCTTTACATATAAAAGTGACTTTCCTTTTTTTTACTAGAGAGGGACACAAAGCGTCAAGACACCAGACAGTCTGCACATATTCAACATTTATATTGCAAGTAAATTATTTAGGAAAAAGGAAAAACATTTTAATTTTAGTTTCGTGCGCGTCTTCAAATAGCAAATATGGTCGCATTTTTAGAACATTGCTCTAGTCGGCCACGTCTTGTGTTCTTTGTTTTTAATTACAGCCCATTTACAGATCTAAGATTGAGCTATGCTGCACTTTGCCTTCGGGTAAAATAATTTTCCGTGCACATAATTATACTTGTATGGGCATCCGTTGATTCAAATGAATATAAGGGATGCTTTATTTTGCCTGGAATCACTATATCAAGCGAAAAGATGGAAAGAGACAGATAACTCGTCAAAATTGTATACCGCCCGTAGTAATGCGTTTGAAATTACAATAAAATTCAGGAAGGAGCAAAAACCAGATGATGTAGAAACAAAATTAGATAAAAGCTTACTTTTCCAAGCGAAATATTTATAAAATGTCTTAAAGGCGTATGGAATAGTTGAAACAAGTAAGACTGTGAATATAAAAAGCAAATAAACAACTTGACAAATTAGTATTTTTTTAAAACTTTATATACTGAATAATCGCCATTTTAATTTTTCAAGCATTAAATGTACATAACAGATTTAAAAATCAACCCCCTATCCAAGTGCAGTTAAAAAAAAGGACTAAAGATACAACAACACTGAGCCTTCACCAATTAAATCAGGGGGCACTGAGTTTTGCATCAATTAATCTTTCTTTCGATTTAATACATTTCTTACGAGAGTAATGAAAAGAACAGCGCAGTTGCTTCTGCAGCGACAAGCGAGAAAAAAAAACGCACACAAAATATACGCTGAAGAGTTCACCTCATTAGCACTCATTCAAGTTCGATGGGTTGGATTACGATTCAACTCAGCAGACACACATATATATATATATATATATATATATATATAATAGTATTTATATTTACTTAAGGCAAATAGAATTTTAGACGGCTGTCCCATTGCCAATTATTTAAGAGGGTAGTGGGCAATTCCCCCGCTCAGATTCGAAAGTCATTTAAAAACGATCGTTTATATATCCGCGCTCTTACTGTGTTCATTTTGACTTTTTAACTCCGATATGGTTCGTGTGTGAGTGCCCTTTGTACACAGTGGGTGGGTGGGTGGTAGACTGAGCAAAGGCAAATGAGTGATTTGATCTGTGAAAAGTTGACTCGTCGCGCGATTCGACTTTTTATTTTTTTGTTGAAATTATGGTGTACGGGAATACAATTAGATTTTTTTAAGGCAGAATGGGATGCGATGATGAGAAAATGCGGAAGCGATAAATGAGTGCTAAATTAGTAACAAGGTAGTTTCTTTCCTTATTTGATTTATGCGGTGCCCTATAATTTACCCTCTATTACCAAAGAAGAGAGATGAATATTAAGTATTTTGAAAATGAAAATAAAATGCAATCTTAGTCTGTACTTAGAACTATTATTTCTTATTATTTAAAATATAATTGTTGTTAAATGATGAAAGAAAACTTCGTTCTTTTGAATTATTATTGTAGACAAATTATGTACAAAGAAATTGTAATCAACATTAAATCAATAAAATTGTGTTTTTTGTGGTGTCTCTATGTTTTTACTGCCACGTTGCAGCTATAGCTGGAAGTTGTATATGCAAAAAAAAAAGACAAACGAATTAAAAACATATTGGTGTTTATTTGCTGCGAAATTGTGTGTCATTTTTTTTTACTCAAATAATAAACATGGACTAACGCGCGCCCATAAGGGGGGGTTGCTGCCTACTGGTTCTTCGTCGAAGCTGAAACCAATCAATGGCACTGACAAAAGAAGTACAAAGGGACATGTGAGCGAATAAAAAACATAAGCTCAAATAAAAGAAAAAATTGCACACACTCGAGCACACAAACAACGGGTGAGGCACGAAAATGAGCTCTCGTGTGTGTAAACAAGAGCTTTATACACACAGTTTATTGTGTGTACTCGTATATGAAAAAAAAAGTGCAATATAAGGGTTGAATTGGAAATATGAGTGCAAAAGAAAATATAGGACAATGTTCAGGGGAAAAAAACGCCACCCCTATGAAATCCTACAGCAAAGAGAACGCCTTTTTTATAACCGCCTGTATACGCCGAATGATAAATGACGATTGAAAATGGAAAGTACAAACGGCCAACTGGCATTCTACTTGTAATATTAAGTCTTCAGAAAATAAAACAGTTTTGCAAAATCGCGCTAGAACATGAATTTTAGGCTGAAATTCAACATTTGCTACCTATTTTCAATTGCACTCAGCTTATTAACAATACAGTAACTGATTATGAGCTGATTTTTAAATATTTTTTATCATTGATTGAAAACAATGAGTTGCTCGGTGACTTAAATAAAGAAACCGGCTTAATAATAACACGTGTCGGATTAATTTTTTTTTGTACTTTAATTCGTTCGTTTTTCCATGACCATGTTTTTTATTTAAAAAGGTTTTGTATTAACCTTATAGGAACTTTTTTTTAGAGTCTCATATTCATTTATGTACGAGTATAATGCAAAGGTAATATAAATGTATTTGTTTAGTTAAAAGTAACTATTTTTAAAAAAACATGTAGTTGTAGTTAGTAGTTTTTAGTTTAACCTCAAAGCTAATTTTATATTTTGGATATAGTTTGCAAAAGTGATCTTTTAGACACACGGCTTCTTCAAAAATACACCTCAACGTGCACCTGACTCTCTGCATGGCAGTACCGGCGATAATCGCGAATGCAATCTGCAGCTCCCTCAAAAATAACACAGTCTCCAGATGGTTAGTGCACCGCACCGCGCCGGAAACTGCAATGCGTGCATCGAACAATTACACCTCAACTAAAATGTGAATAATGGCCGATCAGATATGCGTGTGACGATACCAATCAGCAAATCGTAAAGGTGCCGAAACATTTAAATGGAGGCAATCAACGAGCCCGTGTAATGAAGTCACTTCATGGTTCTTAGTAAGTCGTGTAATTGTGCAGTTTTTGTTTTTAATTTTCCGTCCTCGGGGTGAAACACATTTTTGTGTGGCATTCTTCAGCACTCATGTGTGTCGCTGCGCCACAAAAGAGTTGCGGTAGCATTTTCGACGTTTACTGCATATTAACGCATCTTAATTTGATTAGGTGGCAACATGAACAATTTTTATGCCACACCAAATTTAAATGGTGGTATGTGGCGAAAAGGTATGTAATCAAAGAGAAATGATGCACGTATGAGGAAGCGAATGGTTTTAATCGATAGGTAAATTTTCGTGATTTTATTATATATTTTTTTTATTGAAATCAACTTAACTTACTCATTAAATATAAAACAAAACATAAGAAGACACACAAAAAATGTGCGGAAATCTTCTTTCTTTTATCACTATGAACGAATCGGTGAATTGATTTGTACGCGGCATAAAACACCTGCAGTTGTTCGCATTTCATCTTGGCTTTAAACTATTTTACAAAAGAGCATTTCGATGGTGTAGAGTTTTCTTCCGCCATAATAACCGTCTGTTCATTTGTTGTACACGTTTCAAGATTGTTTTCAACAATATAGTTGCTGTTTGAACGTGAAGTCTTGGTTCAACATCTGCTTGCATTTCAATATTAACAAATGATTGGGTGTCAGCAATTTGCTACTTTAATAACATTTTAATTGTTTTGACTCTTAATAGAGAAAAAATCTACTTTTTTTAGACAAAAAAAGTCCTTTTGATTTAAATGTGACAGGTCGAGAAAAAATCACTGGCAAACAAACTTCACTTCGCATACTAAAATGCTTAAATTAGTAAGTAAAAGTTTTGTTCAACTCCTTGCATCCTTCTAGTTAGCTGAAAACCTCAAAAGGATTCTTCATTTCAATCAACAACTTTAATGTATATAAGCAATGGCAACGTCCAAACGGTGTTAATTAAACAATTTTCACACTATAAAAATGTTTAAAATATCTTCGTTGGCATTGCCACCCACTCAATTCCTAGAAAATTACATCCCTTTGAGTTTTATTTTTGTATCTCCCGACATTGTGAGTAGCTAAGAAACAGGGTACACAAAAATTGTCCTAAGAGTGCACTCGACGACATCGCACATTGTTGACAAGCTGCGCGCGGAATTGACTTTAATCTTAACATAGCCACCACAACCCGAATCCCCGACGCCCGCTACTCACTGTCGTCCGGACACATCCCTCTCGCGATACACAACCGCACGCCTCTATTCGCGCGAGGCGAAGGAAAGTGAAGCAGCGAAGGTTGGCGAGATGCTATGCCATGCCGGTGGATAAGACATGCATAAAAATATATGTCTGTGAACTGTGCATTTTTTGCCGCCACACGCTATCTCACGTTACTTTTAATTTGCGCATAAAATCTTGCGAATTAACGGGTTTCACCACCTCGTTTCGCTTCTGCATACCTTTGTTACCTTCTATATGTTGCACTTTATCTCACTCGATCCACTTTTTCTTGCTCTCGCTTTTCAGTTAACACTTTTTTTTTTTTGACATTCCATTCGTTGGTATTTTAAACATCGGCGCAATGCACGGACGACTTTTTAAGCGGAAAGCCACCCCTTTCCATATGATGTCCGTGTTGTCGTCGACTTGACTTGAGAAATCGTTTAATCAAATTATACGTTAAGTGCCTTCCTTTAAGCGACGATTATAAAAATAACAGGAGATTCAAAGGGTAAGGAGAAAAAAGAAACAGAGCGATAGTGTTGAGGTATGCGAGAAGAAATTTAAGCACAGAAGTTTAATAAACGATTATTACCGCTGAGAAAAATTTTGGTGGTTGCGATTTGTTGGACGAAATTCAATTCCAGTTAGTGAAACGTGTGGTCGCACTTGCGTCATTTTATTTGCGTGAAAATACTTGTATTTAGAATTTTCAATTGACAATTTTCAAAATTAAATGAAGTAAAAAGAAAGTCTTCAGCAGATGAATGCATACAACAAAAAAAAAATCCAGATTTAAGATGGCGCCTCTGATTTTATATTTAAACTATGGGGTTGGATCCATGAATTAGGTGTAACGTGTGTATGGCACCAGCAGCACCACACGCCCGCGATATAAGACAAAAAATATAAGGAAAAACCGGAAAAAAGCAAAATTGAAAACTCCGTTTACCATCTGCAGGTAACCGTGCAAGACATACGGAAAGTAAATGGGCAAAATATTTAATGAAAAAACGTGTACGTTATATCATAAAGATATAAATTGAAGGAGGAGAAGAGTTGAGCTAGAGCGTAATTAAACATTTGAGGATGGATGCGGTTAGAGATACCAGAAACAATAATGTCTGCACCAGTTGAGAAGCAATCACAGCTTTTAGTAAAAGTTTACTTTAAAATATATTCATTCAATTAAATGTGCATTGCATGAAAACTGATGCCTCCAAATAATTGTTATTCTCTTTAAATGACCAGTTTCAAAGTGGTTGGAGCTACATATAAACGGTTGGTCGAGCACAGTTCCTATTACGAGTAAAAACCTTTTTGATGAAGCAACAACACCAAGAGTTTAGTGTAAATAATTGTGAAAATTTAAAGCTTAAATTATAAAACTTAAACTATTTCTAATTCATTAAAAAAATCTCTTACTGTGCTAAATGAATTCGTAATCGTTCTTTTTGTACGGCTACCGGAAATAATAACCTTTTTAATAGCTGTCTTGTGACAATTTCAAATAGAAAATACTTATTTATTTTAAATTATCCAATTCGCAATCTCGCGCTTATATTCATCCCCTAAATTTTCAGAATACTGTCGAGATGTACAGGCCTTTCCAGTCGTTAATCACCCCTTAATTTTTCGCTCTCCTATGAACTGTTTCAATTGAAACGTTTTTTTCAATATTCAACGGGTGCAAATCACAATTTAAACGATAACGAATTTGTATGAGCAAAGTCGTTTGTGGTGAGCCGAATGAAAAAGACCGAACAAAATCAGGAATTACTGGTTATCCATCTGGTTTTGGCTTTATGAAAAAAAAATTGAATTGTGAATTATTCTTTGTAAGTGTTGCCACTGCTGCTATTCTTCGTGCGTTTTTTCGCGTTTTTGATGTGAACGCAACGTACAAATCTAATTAGCTGGAAAGAGCATTAGAACAGTTTGTATCCCTGTTGAAAGAATACGCTATTCCGGGAGTGAGAGGCCGAACGGTGTTTAAGTACCCCCATTGTAATTACTCTTCCGTCTCCGTGTAGCAAAATACGCGCATTGTTCGCCATAAACCATCGCATTTTCGCTAATGGGATCAACAGAAAGCATAAAAAATGTGTTCTTTAAAACATAAAATGGTTTAGGTGTAAACCGATACCGTTGCCATTTATCCCTTTACACATTGAACATGAATCTTTGAAGAATATAAAAGAGTACAAATAATCACCCACCGACCAGACCAATTAACCATCAACAGTCTTGCTTAAACGCTATTTTGTTGAGCGGTTCTCCAGTCCATACCAATTGACATGCAAACCAAAAATTAAATGATTAGACTAAGTGAAGGGGTGACGCCGCGCCGCGCCGCGTCGCGTCGCACCGTCCAAGCGCTGTTTTTTGTTGTTGTTTTTTCGCGACATTTTTCTGTGGCGTTCGTGTTACCGTCCCTCTTCAGTTTATCCGTATAGTTCATTGGGTAATGTCGTTTGTGTTCTCGAAGCAATTAAGATGATGCACTCAGCGTGATGGTTTTGTTTTTTATCGTCTCGTTGGGATGTCGTCGTCTACACGAATAGCGTGCTTTTTTTCTTTGCCTTATTTTCCAATAATTTCTTTGCGTGGTAACAAAAAAAAAACAATCCCGCTCCTCGCAGAAGAACGTGTAAAATGTTCATGAATAAAAAAGTGGCAATAAATAACTGGCAAAGTATATCATAAGGACAACAATCAAGGGTTGATAGAGAAGGCTATAATTTTTCATCCATTACGTAACGTAGTTTTTATATGGCTGTATTCTTGTTTTTCTTTTCTCTCTCTCTCTCTCTCTCTCAATAGCTAATGGTGGGTACGATGGGTCGTGGTTGGTTTTTTGTTTGCTGGTTACTTCCCGCATATTTGAGTAGCATCAGAAGATAAAGGGTTGCTTTACTCCCATTAAATATTCTCCTGTGGTCGTTCCCCACGATTAAGTGTAACAAAACTGTCAATGGGGGTTAGGGAGTTCACCGCACCACAGGCCGAGTGTAAAAAAAAGTGAGAACGACTTAAAAAAGACCAGTGGAACACAGTGCAAACATATTACTGATGTACCCGAAAAATATGCTTTTGCGAATTGGCGAACTGCAAAATAAAAACCTATTTGGGGTATTTTTTTAGCTTCATATGTTTAGGGACACTTTGTGGCCTGTCACAAGTGGTGAACGTGTTACGCAGTGGAAGTGGGAGAGAGACAGTGTGGAAATTGCATGGACGATATTACTACGGAAAATATACGACGACAAATTGAGGACAGTCGTGAATGTTAATTGACCGACATAAAACAAGTGTTGCCTAATTTGCTTAACGATGAATGCTTTCAAGGTCGACATGCTTACCAGGCTAATTGAGACAATAATTTATTTAGTAATATTCATTCAATTTAAATAAAAAATCCAAAAAAAACTTTTTTGGCTCATCCTTTTGTGTTTACCACTAGTTACATCTACAACTACATACAACATTTAAAGCGCCTACTCGTAAAGTTAATAAAATAAAGGAAACAGAAATTGAATTTAATTGTAAAAAAATGGATTTTGTTAAAGAAAAGTGACTAAAAATCGAAACTTATAAGGACAAAGAAACGAAAACCGGAAAAAAATTAACAGAACGAAAAAATCTAAAACATTGACGAATACATACATGACTGACCTTTGATGTGTGGGTACGTAAACTTGACTCCGTCGCGAATCCTTTGCCGCATATATTGCAATGAAATGGACGATTTTTTGCGCGCTCCACCTGTGCATCATGATTTCGCAGATGCTGCTGTAGATTGGACAACTGTATAAAGGCTCGACCGCACTCCGGCAAATGACATTTGTAGGGCCGTTCACCTGCAAGAACAACACAAAAAAAAGTAAAGTAAACAACTTCAATTGCCAAATTACGCCAACTGTTGTGTCCGGTTGTCAATCAAAACGAATATTCACAGTTGACAAAAACAGTTGTAAATAAAGTATAACGTCGTAACAAAGAGCGAAAGCACATTGTAAAGACGAATATGTTTAAGAACAGCGAGATGAGGGGTTTTTGATTTCAGGGATAACAAGACAATGGTTGATGCAATTGATTGTTGTTTATGCACGAAAAAATACCATTCTGTTTGACCAGTATGTTTCGAAAAAAATGATATTGTAGTTACATTTTTTAGTTTTAGTTTCACTGTTGACTGCATCTTCTAGCTAAATAATTTTTAACAGCTATTCAACATTATTGCTGCTATAAAGATTGATTGTTTATTTGAAAGACAGTTTGCAAAATTTGCATACTTCTCGCCGCCACGCCGCGCCGCGCCACTTCGTGACCATATCTCACCCCAAAACATGTCTTTATCGAAACGTTTCTTAATATTACATTCGTAGGGAGTAGATTAAAAATACTTCGCGCTCCTGGCAACAGGGCGCATCGATTCGTCTTTATTTCTGATTCACTGATTGGCATATGTACCAAGGCTGTTAGAATTGTATATTTATGAGGCACACACATACACGAACAGATGAAAGCCACCATCCATTTTTCATTTATTTTTATATTTCCTATCTCAAGACGCTCTCGCTTTATGGAAAGGCTAAAAAAAACGAAGAAGAAGAAAACCAAACCCCCCTCATTTCGGGTGCTTCACATTTCTTTTCCGCTCAAAAGTATTTCTTATTAAAACATTCATCATCTAGATTTCGTTTCTCATATTTTTTATTAGTTCCTTTGCTGCTGCTGCTGCTGCTGTTACTCACTATGAAGATCTTTCACTCTATAGTCTGGAGACTACTGGAGTATTAAGAATGCAAAAGTATTTTTCACAGATGCAACATCATTCGATGTACGAGTATATATGCATATATATATATATATATATATATATATATGCCGAGCACACAGAAACGATGCGACGCGAGGCGACGTTGAAGGAAAATGAGAACACTCGCAGAAAAACTTCACACAGCATACAGTTGGATGGGTATTGGGCAGGATTCATGTATAATTTTCGCTGAAAAGCTAGCGCACACAGTGCGGACTGGGTGGTATTGCTACCCTCTTAGTGCGGGGGAAACAAATCAAATATTGGTATTGGAACTGGGGATGGAACAGAAAAAAAAAAATTAAATGAAAAGTGCAAGCACGAGACAACGAAAAGAAAAGAAATCAACAAAGAATAAACCAAAAGATATATAGCAAGCGCATTCTTGGAAAAAATCGTGCACTTTTCAACAAAGTCAAGTTTGAACTTTGAATTATGTGCGCGGTATGCAAAGTGTGGAAATTGAGCGAACGAAAAGTGTGTGTATAGTGGAGCAGTTACTTTCCTTAAATCTGATTACACTTGAATGGAGTTCTGTGTATGCTTTGTGAATTTGATATGAAATTTCGTGTTTAAGGAATGAGTGCAATTCGCAGCTTTAAAACCGACAAAGCGACAAACAAATGTGCCTTTTTTGTTGTTATCAAATGATTTAAAAAATTATTATTACATTTAATAATAAGTAGAACAACGATACAGCAACTCCTCAATCGACGACAATTTATGGTAATTTGAGGCCTTTAATAATGTTGAAGAAACACTACACTATGTATGGTACACACTTTATGGTGTAAAAAGTAAAAACACAGTTTTTAGATAATTGAAACAAAAATATTGAAATGCACGAAAATTGTCCAATATTAAAGAAAAACACAAATTTTTAAAATTTAATTTAATTAACACATATTACAAAAATTTAATAGAACATTTCTCCACGCTTTGAGCACAAACTGCATTCGATTACAAAAAACTGTGTTCTCAATATAAAAAATGCATAATCCAAAGTGGCGATAAAAAATGCTTGCAATCCATTAAATCACCAATTAGCGTATTGTGTTTTTAACGTCAGACTAATTGCTATTGCATAAATAATGGTCGATTAACGAATTGATATTTTGCCTGAGCTGAAATCACCATTTTACGGACACGTTTGGACGTTCGCGTACGCACAAGTCGCACATGTCTATTATGCAGATATGTTTTATGTTGTCGTGGACGCCTCGCTACCCGCTTGCCAACCTCTCACCCCACATCATTCTGCTGCAATTGTATTCTTATACTTAATACTGTGTAACAAGCCAAAGGGCGAATATTTCAGTGAAACATAAGCGCGGCCGGCGGCTATGTTATGTTTCTCCTACACCACCGCCCGCGCGTTCCTTTTAAATTTGTATATTCACATTGTTATTGGCATTTTGTGTTGTTTCCGTTTTATTTTATTGTGTGCATTTGCAGGATGCACTTTTTGGTCAACAGATGCATTCTGTGCGAATGCAGCGAGCAAACGGAAAAAATGGCAACATTACAACATATACGAGCAGGGTAAATGCACGTAGCGCCAGATAATGTCAGGCAGGACGATAAGAACAATTTTGTAATAAATAATTGAATGCGGCAAACGAAAAAAAAATTGCCGCAAATAAATTAAAAGGCGCAGGTATAAGCGGGAGAAGTGGTGCACTTGCTTTTTTTTTTAGGTTCGGGCATAAGTGCGAGTTGGTGTGCCAAAATGGCGAGGGTGATGCGGTGGCCACATGGACGTCAGACGGCCCCACCTGGAACGATGTGAATTTATTGATATTTGTTCATTGCATGTACCCCTTTCGGCTGTATGCAATTATTTGTTTGCTTTGCTGTGTTGTCTTCACATTTTGTTTCAAATGCAAACACAGTGTCGGTTCTCTTATTTTGTTGATGGCTCCTGATGCAATTACGATGCATTTAACATAAACAAAATATGTAATACGTGCATTTATTGACAGACAGGAAGTTGTCGATAATTCAATGCATTTATTTCTTTATTTTATGGCTGGTTCGTTGCGAACACGACTTTTTGTGTAGTTAGTTAGGTGGATGTTCTTATACCGACTGGTGTATAGATGATGTTTTACATAAGTGTCGGCGATTTTTACTGTTAAAAAAAAATTAAACATTAAAATACTATGTTAGCAATTATTATATTCCTCACATTTTTTTACATGTGTGTCCAAAAAGTTCAACATCCCATTCACTTAACATATTAATCAACGCCCAACTTTCACAACATCACCGAACAACAATTCCAACAACAGCCAGGTTGACAAGAAAAACACCATACCATTTGAATTGAATTGAATTTCACCTTCTAGACTTATCTTAAAAGTGCCTTCATCCGCCTTATGACGACTCTCCCACTCCTTTTCACAAAACACTTTATTTACAATTTTAATTTCTCTGCAAATATAATTTTCCAATTCTTTCTATATCCGCTGCGTGTAGAAGCGTCGCATCGCGCCTTCCTGATTATTCTTAGCGACGCCAATTAAATGGAAAATTCCACCATTTATAAGCTTCTTCAAGATTACCCAATGGAAGCGAATGAGATGAATAATTACAAAAATTTGCACAAAATAATATGGAGGAGCAGTTGAAGAAAATAAAATTCACTAGATTGACGAACAAGTAGTAGTAGTAGAATAAGAAGAAGCAGAAGGAAAAAACGAACGTTGCGAAAAACGATTCGCGAAACGAAAACAAATAGCGAATTGGGAAAATTAAATTTGCTCTGCTTTTATTCAATTAGACATTTTTCGATGAGCTCTCTAGACTTTTTCTCTTCACCACTTTTCATACACAAATAAAAAGATATATGGCTTCTCTATAAGACATTGGTAGCGTTGAGTTGATGCTTTTTAGTTAAAAAAGTATTTAATTTAAATTTATATAATTACATATAGTACGTATCGAATTATATACAAACGGCAGCTGGATGTGCACATTAAACAGGTTGTACGAATTTTTCATCACATAAATATTAAAATCTGTTGCAACAACTTCTTTGTCGATGATGATATGTAAAAGTTGTATGAAAACAATACTGAGGACAAACAAAAAATGCACATAATTACGCATACATATGGTGAAATAACCAGTTCTAACTTATTTAAAGTGAAACGGATTATCTTGCTAGTAAAATCAACAGACCTTTTCCGAACCCTTTGACACACAATGAAATGCGTGAAGAAGCAGCGTCCGTGAACGCAGAATAACAACCACGGAGGAGCAAAGGAACGCAACAAAAAATCAGTTCAGCAACGATTGCACGAGAAAAGAATGCCAAACAAATTAAATAACGACAACGGGATCCCCTTCAACAAGCTCTGCATATCGCTTACCCGACATAATACATATTAACATAGATTGTGTTAAATTCACATGCAGTGAGATTGTTATGAGAATTGGCTGGGCATCCAGCAAACAAAAACCGCTCAAAATAAGGAAAAAAGGCGAGCGAAAAAAATTGGGTCGTCAAGTATATGTGTTTTAAATAGATATTCATATGATGACAATCATCACATTCTCTGTACCCTTTATCATACGGATTCACCTTTTCACAGCGCAGCACGGCATGGCAGGGCGCGGCGCGGCGCGGCGTATGTTGATGGTTTCAATTTGTTTCCGCTTTGCATCCCTAATATTCGACCCTTATTTCACGGCCGTGGCTGTAGCGCAACAATGACAATGAATTATATTGTACCTTCATCGGACCATCCTTGAACTTCGAGATTTTGGTGGATTTTAAAGTTTTTTAATTAAGACTGATTTTCAAATAATTAAATATGAAATGTCGAAACTTTCGATGAATGCATGTATAATAATTCGGAGCAACAGAAATTTAAACTAAATTCAGGTGGTTCATTATTTAAAAATTTGAAAATGTAGACACCCTATGTTTAAAAAGTTGATATGGCCATATGTAATTTTTGTACCCAGCTTTGACAATCGTTTGACTAGTTGATCGCCAAACCACTTATTAGTTACGACCATACCACGAAAATTAAGTAATTCAAACTTCTACTATATTGACACGCCATTATGGAGTCAGGGACGGAATTCCTGCTCCCATAATTATAGACAATAACATTAGTTTGTGTGTGACGTTTAAATATCGCCAGTCAATCATATTCTACATAGGTCAGCAGGTATAATTGTCATGTGAATGGAAATGTGTGATTATACGCTGCTCAACATATCATTTATGGTGAAGTGGCAGTGTGTTTCGTATATATGCTACTTTATTTGTCACGTAATAAAGATATGCTCCAACTGATTGATATTAAGTTGTTCAATTTATTAAACAAGTTTATTTCCAAATTCAACGAGTTATTAAAATATTTGCTTTTATATTAAGTGTTAGCGGGTCAGAGAAAAATATACTATCTTCAGTAATTTTTGTTCCTTTCTTAAAAAAAACTAACTTTAATAATGGTTCGTAAAATCATCAATTGCATAAATTCAGGCTACTTTAATAACATTTTCTGTAAACACGAGTTGACACACTGAACAATATACGAACCTAAAAAATCGGTTAAGATAAGTTGTTAAATGAATAAGAAGTCAAGTAAATTGTGCAATTCGCCACTATACCAAACATTCGCGTCTACCAACAGCCCCTGACACAGCCAGAGACATTGGAAAAGGGATTAAGATTCACTGGTGATAACTAATTCATAGCACGTTCAATCAATTATAAAAAAAAAACGGCAGAGAGCAACCAGCGAATCGCATGATTCGACGCTTGGCAATTTATGTGAAATTTGCTCGCTTTTGTTGCATTGAAAATAACTAAAAAAAAACAAACGGGCAACATTTTGTTAAGACGATTATCATGTTTATGTTGTGTTGGCCGTATGTTTCGGTAATGATTGACTGCGATGACAAATTGCTCAGTTTTTTTGCAGTTAGTTTTGACTTTTGGCACTCTCGATTTCAATGATTTCTTGCTCATTTTTAATGGTGATTGTAATTAAGACATGGATCGCGGTATTCGTGCCACCAAGTAGCATTATAAGTACGCGGCACTCACTTATCATACGTCTCGTTGGTGTGAAGGGACGCGACGTGCTGTATATGATATTAATTAAAAATTCAAACATCGTGCCGGTCGCTTTTTATTCCACATCAACTCTCTGATGGAATGGGCGGACGGGTTGTTTACGCTTTGTGTCACAGCCTTTCGGTGTGCTTGGCAATGTCAATTGGCTCGGTGCGAGTATTTGAGCTATTTGTCTTTTTTCGTTGTTTGGAGGACAAAATTGAGACGATTAATTTTTGGTGACCGAAACCCTTCGATATTTTTTCGTGCTATATCGGTCATTGTGGCTTAATTGGATTGGTTCTCCCAATTAAACGCACGCTGTGCTCCCTTATTTCTTTTAATTTGTCATCATTTTTAGAGAATTGGAAATTGCATTTGGAAACTCTCAAACCTGTTTAAAAGAAAAACAGGAACCGTTATGTGCGTAGTTGAACATTTCTGTTAACTTGATTATCAGTAAATACGTTTAGTGAAACATCTTATCTAAAAGCAATTAACACTTTTAATGCCATTACCAAGCAGCCATTACATTTCGATTCTTTTCAACAAAGGCAAATGGTCCGAACTCCGAAACCGAAACTCGAGTTTAAACAACAACTCCACCTATTTCAAGTACTTAAACATCATCATAAAGTGCATACATTTACAGCATCACCTGAATTAATGAAGTTCACCTTTAACCATCTGTATGAATGTGCTTCAGTTGCAATACAAAAAAAAAAAGGTTAAAGGTAAAACAAACCGAATAATGAATAAATGAGCGTGAAATGAAAGAAATGGTGAGAGAAAAAAATTCCAAAAAGAATCACACAGATTTCGCAGCGTAAAAAAGTGTGAACAATTTTCCACAAAAAGGAAAACTGGGAAAAAGAATACGCGCAGCGCAGCATGGTGATTAAATGGAAGGGAGGTGTGGAGGTAAACAAAACAAAATACAAAGAAAAGATGAGATGGGAGGTTGAGTGTTGAAAAAAAAAAACGTATAAGTACAACACTTTGCTGTCTTTCAACGGAGTTACCCCATGTGGCTTTGCTTGAGCTGCGTTAAAAGGACTTGCGGACGTGCGACGCGACGTTACGTGGCGTGTGGCCGAGTATATGCTGCAAACTCTGTACAGAGTCTGTACTAATGAATATGCAAGTGCCAAGCCATTTAGACTATTATTTTCGATGTTACATTGTTGACAAAATATTTGAACTGTAAGTTTACCTTTCAATCCCATAAACATTAAATATTGTCTAATTTTCAAATGGAATTGCTTAATTATCTGCAGCAATTTTTTGCTATTTGAAAAGCTTTCCTTCAAAAACCTATTTACTATTAATAAATATAAAACGGTTTATGTATTAAAAAACATTCAACGTAGGTCATTAAACGTGAAAGCAGATTTCGGTAAAACACCGCGCCAAGGATTAAAATGTTTAAAAAAAAAATGTAATTTTAATGGTCTTTCATAAACACAGAATTTTAAATTAATTTTAAACTTTAGAAATCGTGTATATATCCTATAATTTTTTATTACTTGCATTACTTAAATAAATTGGTACGGAGGACGTGTAGGGCCTTTCCTACAAACTCATTTATGTCAAAAGCACATAGAAAAAGTTTTAAAATATTTATTTTAAATTCAATAAAAGTTGTTCTGCATCAAGTTAATTAAATTTCAAAATAAAAGTGCTGACAATGACCAACAAAAGAAGTAAAAACATTTTTTTATACAATGTAAGCGAATGAGGGAAAGAATAATGGTAGCATATGCGGTGCGCTTGCCTCAATCTGCTTACCTGTGTGCAAGCTGTATAGAATACAATTCGGTTTAGCCATTGTTGTCTTCCGCCTCACACAGAAACAGCTTTTTAAACAAAACTTTCACTACTAATTTTTAGCACTCGCCACGTTATTTAAATACGATTTAATTTATCTGTGCCTTTCATTCATACTCGTATAAAAAAATGTAATCAAAGCCAAAACAAAAACTTTTTTTGTTGCGAGCACAATGATGGGCGTAGAAATTGAAACAAAACCAAACAGACGGACAAATGAGATGCGGTGAGGTGCATATGGAGGAATCAAAATCTCTGTTTGCGAAAACAAACACTATCACTACAAAGAGAATTTTAAAAGTGGACCATTATAATTTAATAGGAAAACAGGACAATCAATTCTATCTGTCGCGACTATGGGATTATTCAGTCCGGATAGATGAACTGGGTTAATTAGCTTAAGACCATAGCAACAGTTAAAACTGTTAACTCGTTTACGAATAATTGCTTCCATCGATCATAACCATTCAAGTATTTGTGGATAAAAACAAAACTCCTATTTTTTTTTTAATTAAAAATTTAAATGGAAGCAAAAAAATTAACTCATCTCGTTTTAAAGATAATACACAAACCATAAACACTCACCACTTTTCATCGTATCGCACGATGTTATGCGGCGAAAGGGTTGTGAATTGTCCTTTGTTTTAAGCGATCTCTGAAACTTTCTCCCTTATTGCTTTCTGGTAATCGCTTAACTATTCTCATAAAAATTTATATTCATGCCATGAACATTTTTCTTTTACATTCAACACCCTCTCTTGTACTTCGAGACGATGCGCCGCGCCACCCCATTCCGTCTTGTCGTCGTCCAACTCTTCCACTTTTTTATTTTGATTTACTTCTCTGTGCATGATTTTTATTTGTGTTTTCTTTTTTTTTTTTTGTTAAATGTATTGTGTGTTAAAATCCCTTTTTTTCTCGCTGTTTTATATAACCAATTTAATTGTCCGTCTTTCTTTTGCTTCGACATGTACATTAGAAATATTGGCTATGACACGATAAAAGGATGGGTGGGTGTTTGTTTGGGCTGCGCGGTGAAAGGGTTGACGTTGGTTTATGGAGTGCCGATGAAAACAATATTTTAATCCCTACTAATGTTTGTGTGTTACTTACTTTAATTTTTTTTTTTCGAACTGCTTAGTTTGATTGTTTGCACTGCGAAATTAGTTAAAGACCTCATTTGATGACCAAATATTAGTTCTCCTCGTTCAATTTTATTTTAAAAAATTATTCCTTACAAAATAATGACAAAGATGTGAAGACAATGATGGTATTATGGAATAAAGCTTGAACATGGAAGAGCAAAAGAAAAGAGTGGGCGGCAATTTGACGGGATAAGTACGACGAGAATTTAAGAATTTAAAAAATGGGAATATAATTGTGACCAATTATTGCCTTGTCGTCATTGTGCTAATATTTTTCCTTAAATCATCCCCAAAACATAGCTGTTCTTTTTTTTCTTTCACACTTCTTTTGCAAAGATTATCTTTAATATTTTTACCAGCATCAGAGCACTTTTTTTTTGATAATTTATTTATTAATGGAAAGGTAGTAAAATCAACTCATTGTCTTGTGCCAATAAAAAGAAAAGGGGAGCTGAAGATGAATGGCATTCAATTTAAAAAAGAATATTCAAATCCACAGTCGAACGCAATTTCTGCGAACAGTCTTATTACAAGATGATTTATAGGGAGCATTCATGGGATGTAGAGATCATCGAAATGGTGAAGTCTAGTGGCGAAGGGATGATTGCTTAACGACACGAACATGAACAATAACAGCGGTTTTTGTGTTTCTTGTTACTGTTCTTTTTTATTGTCTTTTGTACAATCGAACACAATTTTTGTTATGGTGCAAGAAATCTTTGAGCAAAACAGACATACATTCTTTCAGAATGTTTCTTTATTTTCTCCTGAATATGAATCGTCTGAACTCTGAATGTTATTTCCAATATGGTTGTATTTGGCAAAACTATGTGTTGACCACGAATTTCATTGAGACTAAATATTTTTTAGCAAATCATATTTACCATAGGTAAAATCTATTATAACACTTACCGGTATGAAGTCGCGTGTGTTGCTGCACATGTGACAGCTGCTTAAACCGTCTGTCACAGTAGGAGCATTTGTAAGGCTTCTCGCCCGTGTGCACTCGTATGTGCTGCACTAATTGATGATTGCTGGAAAAACTCTTCAAACACTGTTGACATTGATGCGGCTTGACTTCGGCACCCATGCCGGTGCCGATGCCGACACCCCGATGCATGTCTCTGGCCTGTTGCATTTGCATTGCACTCTTGTGCATGAAAATCTGTAAAATTCAACATGAAACTATTATAGATCAGCGAAATATCCTGGCCGCAGCCAACTATGAGTATTATTTTGGGGATGAAAACTGAAAACGCAAGGGCAAGTACCAAAATAGTGGAAATCACAAAGAAAAATATTTGTAGTTATTGGATGACAAATTTCAATTAATTTTTTGTTCGACATTAAACATTTTTGAATTCAAATCGAAATGTGATGCAAGAAATTATTTTCATAATTTCATATCAACTAAAGTCTGAAGCAGCAGCTTAACTTAAAACTATACTGTAAACTTATAATGAAGTAACACTTTTAAATAAACACGCAAACTTCAAAGTTTGCCGTCACAACTCACAGCTTTTAGGACACTTCATCTTATAATCCATTTGCCAGCTATAATGTTAAGACCATTAACTATGTCACAGTGGGGATAGATAAGAATCGCGAAAGTTAGCCACCCCCACCGAATTCGTCACCATGAAATTCTGGTTAAGAACGAAATGCGATCTGACAGTAGAACGGACCAAGACTGGCAGGAAGAAGCTCAGTAAAAAAAAATAAAAATAAAACACCCAGGAAGATACTATGAGAAGCCCTTGACGAGCAAAAAGCAATTAAAAATATATAGGGATAAAAACAAAAATTGAAGTGTACAGAATGAAAGTATGTTTGACGAAAATTTAATAATAAAAAAAAGGGTTTTACTCCCTTCTATCTCCGTAGAGTCAGTGGTGTGAGGCAAGACAACCCATTAGAGTCAACGATGGCAGACTAAACGAAAAAAAATCACTTGAAATATCGTATTGAAAGAAAAATAAATTAAAAGCGATACAGACACACAAAAGGTGGTATATGAATTTTTAAGGAAAAATGTTATTTTTGTTTTCTTACAATTTCGTTATCGCCATAACTCATAGTAAACAAAAGTATATACTAAGTATATGTATGATATCTGCTGCCTTAATTTCCTAGCTAATCTTAAAGTACCCAAAAGATGTTTTTAAAGGACATGAAATAAAAATAAAAATTGAGATAAATTGATATGTTCATAAAGTGACAATGTAAAATGTCAAGACTACTAAACATATCCACGTGCCTGCACGATTAAATACCAGCGTCTTGGATGCCATAAATGTCTGAAGATCAAGAAAAAGTGCAGCAGTTCCATATAAATAACAAGATTACGTAGAGCTTAGCGCTCACAAAAAAACCGAACTATTGTCAATTATTTAATTTAAATGACAAAGCAGACTTGTATGCGAACAACATTCGAACAAAAAAGCGACAATTGTCTTTGGTCGCTCTTTTTCGCTGCGAATATCAATCATTGCACATAATTGCAATGATCTTTAGCTATGGCGGGTTTTTTCTGCAAACCATTTTTTTTAATCGTGTTTGATCTTTATGGCATGAACATTATTCGCATTTGACACATTCCGCCACTTCGAACGTTACACATCTTCACTGTAAACTGCATAGGTGTCAGCCGACATGCCATGCCGGTTGAAGAAGAGGCGATTGAGTAACACGATAAAACATGGAACAGTCGCACGCCTGTAACAAGTAGCACATGATAGGAGCAGCAGGCGGTCGCTGTCTTTACTGTACTTTCACGCTTGTCCTGCGGATGAGGCACGAGTTGAGAGTTGAGAGCTGTTGCAGCAGTACAAATTGAATTCAATTATAAATTGAGTTATCAGTGTTTCTGTTTTTTATGGTCGCCGGTAATTATGTTGACCGAATTTCACGGTCGTTCCGCCACTCACGAGAAGTCGAGTTGCTGTCGCACGTTACGCACCTTTCATCCGTGTTCTTTATGTCGCTTCAATAATCGTTATCGCCACTCATATATTGACGATCGCCGATTGGATGTAAGGATGTGCATTCTTGAAGTAGCCGAGCGAAATACTCGTAGTGGAGGCAAAGATAGACAGAGACATTAGAGCACGATTATTGCCGCGCATGCCGCCAATATGAATCCGCTGCCCCCACTGTTGAGTGTGTATGAAAAGTGGAAGATGCGACGCGACGCGACGGCTTGTGGCAATAATATGCAAGGCGCGTTATGGGATGATGATTGCATGCCTGGCGAATGCACATAACACAAGATAAATTGTAGCATGTGCCGCATTGCACGATTGCGGATTGGCGATTCGGTGAACGTGCAGGCAATTTGGGCGCGCGTCCAGCGCCAGTCGGCGCGCTTTTTCCACAATCAACACATATTGTACGCGAGCGACGAGCGTGCTGAGTGTGCGCACTGCTATCAATAAATGATATTTTGCCCTTTTTCTGATAATGGAAACTTCTTCCAATCACGGCTGCAGTCGTGGAGAATTACGACTCAAGCATTTACCATACAGTCTGTTTAATGTTTTTGCTGTGCTATCAATTGTTGGATATTTATAGCACGTGGAGGACATTTGTCGTATACGCTTTGAGCTTATGCGGCAGTGAATCATTTGTTGATTTTTTTTATTGACGCAGTTTATCAAAAGTTTTTTTTTTTTTTTTGGATAAATTCGCAAACCCATAGATTTATTTTGTTGTGGATTTATGATCATCGGATGACCCACTAACATTTAAAATTCATAATTTTCCAATTGTCTAATATGAAATTAACAATTAAGACCGAATTTGCCGCTAATTTTCTTCAGAACGAAATCACAAGTAACCGAATCTGGCAATTTCACCATAATTTCAATATAGGTTGCTTAGTTAAGAATGTTTTTCTGACAAACAACTAACACCAAAAAAACATTTTTTCAATTTGTTGAGTCATGTTGCATTGACGTGCATATAGCGGTGCTTTTATAATGAAAAACATGTTTTGTAGTTGCTTCTTTTATCTTAATATACCATCCAAAGTGGCAAATAGTGAATGCTCCATCACAGTTTCGTTCGCCATGTATTAATAAGTTACACGAAATGTATGTATGTACTATATATGTACGGATTGCATTGCGTCTTATAAATTTATAGACGTACAGAGGAGTCTTTCGTTAAAATGTGAACGTAACGCACATAAAGCAGAAAAGTAAGACGATCCTCAGTGCAAAAATTCAATTTAAAACCGATAGAGTCTCTTGTACTATTCGCGAAAAGTAATTAACAACTCGGATAAAAGTGTATGTATGCGCGTGAGTGCAGCATAGATGCGCCATCCAAAGTGTGTTTAAGCTTGAACAGTTATATTCGAGCAATTATGTAATATGGCAAAATTGTTTATCCGATCAGGGAGAGATTAGACGCGCACGCCGCACACATGTACACGATACATATTGCTCGTATACTTAAGAGGTGCAGGTCGGTGAGTGCGAAATGGCCGTATGTTGTGCTTTTATTTATTTATGTTCCTAACGAACAACATCGAAACAACGAGGAAAACATTATTTGAGCTTAACTAAATCACCAACAAGTAAAGGGGGCAAGGTGGAGAAACATCTTCTGAGGTCGATAGCAAATGCTTTAGTGCAACATCTGCATATATTCATTACATAGATATACTGAATTACAGCATTCTCATATTTTTGGTGGAGAAATTTTCCCTTGAGAGTCTTCTAATTGCTATTAATTATGATTATTACTCATAAGTCATTGCATTACATATAAAACATACCGTTTTTATTTGTATTTTATCTATTTTGTACGAACTAAGACGTTTAGGATTATGTGCATTAGGTTTTACGATTTTGCGAGTAAAAGGTGTTCGCATAGATATTGAGTGATTAGAAAATTTATGATTTATTTACAACTGCATTTAAAATTTATCAAAATACATAAAGGTAATATAATTTTTATATTAAAAAGTGTATGTTTAAGCTGTTTATTGTTCATGATACACAACGCAAACGATTTATATTGAAATTCATTTATGCTTATTATTAGATCCGATAATAAACATTTTTAGTTAAAGAATTTCATTTTTACTTCAATCATAGTATGTTTCGGTTTAATTCAAACATTATAGAATAATCATACAATTTCTCTCAGTGTAGAGCATAAAAAATATAAATGTAATTAATTGTTCACTTAATTAGAGTATATAGATTAAAAACAAGAAAATTAGGCGGCCAATCGCCATAATTGTCGATCACAAAGTTGCATCAACTGCATGAACTTGGCAAAATGGTTCGCACACGCGCAAAACAAATCCGCTTAATTGTAGCGCAAGGCCAAATTATTTTCTTTCGAATAATTTAAATGAACGCGCAGTGTGTCTGTCCGTTCGCGAATGCACAATACAACGGCGGAGCATTTCTTTACTTTATTTATTTTCGTTAGGAAATATTGTGCAAATGGAGCGAATATATAAGAATTTGTGCAGCAAATAAAATCTATCGTTTATTTTTCCTTGTTGAGTGTGTGAAGAGTAAACGCACACTGGACGTGCGCGGTACATGGTCTGGTTATCCTATCTGTACTCCTGATGCCATGGCAGCTTAGATTCTTTGGCTGCCTCTTGTATAGTAAGTTGTGCGGCCTCAAGAGTACGTCGAATTCGTTTTGTGTGTATTATTTTTATATTCGCTTTCTTTCAAGACACTCATCGTTCAAGAATTACTTTAAACTTTGTTAATTCTTCTTCTATATGTTGCCTATGAAACGAATGTTCAATTCCATATTATCTGCGCTTGATGCCAACTACCATAGGGACGCGGCGCGGCACTGCGCGTCATTATTGTGAAGGGCGGCTAGGCTGGTATGCAGTTCGCGGCATATTGGTGCGCGTAAAATGCGTTGGCTTCAGGCAATTATTACTTACACGAGAGGTGAACCGTCGCTCTTCCGGGACACTGATTTAAAATTGCATTATTTCAGTGTGTGCAAAAAATAATCAGTTTATACACTGTAGGACGCGAACCCATATTGATGCATTTGTATGATATGCACACAGCTTCTCTATTCGCATGTTTTTTTTGATTTCTGCCGTTTGCCAATTCTTTGGCTCGTTTCTATATGCAACGGCTCTGCCTTGGCTTCATTTGTGTGTGTGTGTGTGTGTGTGTGTGTGTGTGTGTGTGTAAGCAATAGCTGAGTGACTTCCCACCATCCCTTAGCCACCCTCACTGCCATAAACATATTATCTAATGTGTTGAGTATATTTGCTTTATTTTTATTATTCATATATTCATACGTTTTTACTTTTTTTACGTTAAAAACTAAAAGTCGACTTTCTTTGCTTCTTTCATTTATCTTCGATGCTGTTACACTCAAGATGCCAGTTTTAATTTTTTTGCTCTCTTCCTCATACCCAATTTGAGTTTCTTTTCCATATTACCTTACATATTGTTGAATGTTTACGTTTAAATATTTGCTTGCGTTTTCAGTTATTTAGCACCATTGAATTTATTATTCTAAGTCCATACGTTTAAAAAAGTGTCGACCACTTATCAATTGTCGTTCTATGTTAGTACTGTAAGTTAGAGAGAGACTAAGGACGCAGAAATGAAAGACGAGACAAGCGAAGTAAACAGAAAATGCTGAAATTGTTGTGTATTTTTTTCATTATCTTGAATATAATGTGAATACTTTTTCAGAGTATTTTATATGGTTAGTCTGTTTGTTTACCTTTTTTTGTCACTGTTGGTCATGGCTATTGTGACGATGACCATGATGACGAGTAAATATAAATATTGTGAGTCATTATAGTGTTTTACAGCGGCATATTAGCACATGCTAATAAAATGAGCATCAGTATTCAGTCATCACCATATTGGTCATTTGCATAACAAAACAATTGCGCTTAAAAGTATTATTGAGACTGTAAGTTATGAGCCTTTTGCTTTCTGCTTTTTTTGTTCTTTAAGAAAACCTTTGGACTACGAGCAACTGCTAAATAAATAAGCTTATCATGAATTTAGATAAAGTTTTGCATTTTTGTATATGGTATAACGGGTAAATAATTTAGAGATGTTTTTTATGTTAATAACTTTTACACACAACGTTTTGTTAGGCGATGAAGACCACTTTTGGCTGAATAAAAAAAAACAATTACGATGTTGTGTCAATTAAATTGATGATGGTTGAAAAGTGCAAACCCTTCAGATTTAGTCAGCCAAGAACAAAAGTCTTGCGTACGAATGGAATGAGTTGAAGAGCGCCGCGCGCTTGATTTAAAAAAGCATTCCTCTTCTCTATGTACATATGTATGTATATTATTATATTCGATATTCGCAGGTATGGACGTGTATCTTCGAGTAGCATCTGGCCCCAAAGATATATAGGAATAATCTCTGATTCGAACGTGCCTATGTGCGGTAAAGTGGACGATAAACGACGAAAACTCAAAAATGAATAAGACAAATGAAAATGATGGCGCGGAGAGGAGAGCACAGCAGCCCCAATATAACGTTAAAAAGTATAGGCTGGCGGAAAGGAAAAAATGCACAAAGTAATAAAAATGGTGAAAATAAAAAAAAAGACAAAAAAAAACAGAAAAATGTGAGTACAAATGTATATAAATACACATATAAATTTGCGCTAGAGGCATTGAACTATCTTTCTCTCCTTGTCCTAGGTTAGTGCTCTGACGTTATGTGTATGCCAATAAATTTTTTCCCCTCATTTTTTATTTATTTCTGCTATTTTTTTCGTTGCAGTCGCCGCGCGCGCACATATTTTTTTCATTCGCAATTCCTTTAGCTGTTTTTTTCATTATACCGCTGTTGCATTTTTTTGTGTTACGCGCGGTTTCTCTTATTTTCGTTTGTGTCAGCATCTATCTATATCTCTATTCTCCTTTTGCGCCAGCGACTGCATTTTTAGTATGGCCGCGTGCATATACGCGTTTTGTTGCCATATACATACATAGTCGCTGCACTCGCCTTCCCTGCAAGCGAATATATGTATTTATACAAAAAGCAAATATATGCTAAGAAAAGTTGCCTACGTTGATTTCTGAAAGTTTGTTATTCTTATTAACATCATCATTTTTTTTTTTAAGGAGAAAAGACGATCGAATGAAACTGATGTCCGCATGTAATATGTTTGCATGCACATATATAGTTTTAGGAATAAAAAGATGAAAATATCTCGTTTGTTAGCGCTGGACGATTGTTCAAATCTGTGGCCAACGGATCATTCATGAATCATATTTATTTATGTATGTATGTATTCAAATAGCATATGCTATCTAGAAAATTGCGTTTAAGATTTGGCATTGTTTTATTACGAATTCGGTGCGAAGTAGAGACAATAAACATTTGCAACATTCTAATAGAACAGCTTAAGTCTTAAAGTAACATGAAATGAGGTTTTTCTTATATATTAAATACGATTACTATTAGTTAAACTAAATATTGTCAGAAATTGTTTTATCTTAATTAACGAATGAATATTATGAAAATTCCATTGAACAAAGTTTGAATATTGTTTCTTTAATTTGCAATAAAAATGCAGCAGAAAATAGCTACAAAATTGACACACTCCATGTGTTAACATTACCTCAATAAATGAGACGCATAGCAATTGCGCTCATACACATATTCACAGGCGCAAGAATCTGCTAAAAAAAACAAGACAAACCATCAACAAAATAAAGAAAACTGTGCATAGCACTTTCAAGGAACAAACGAAAAAACGACGGCAACCTTTGCTGTTTGCATATGGCGAAAAGTTCTATTTTCAGAAAATGCATAATTTTTCGTCGCTGCTATATGCTCTTCTTTTATTTTTCTGACGCGCGTGTGTACGTGGTTGCTTACTGCCGTTTTGCTGCTGCTTTTCATTCATTTATTTTTATTTGTATAACTAACTAAATGTATATAGGAAAATTTCCTTTTTCTGGTGCATTTTCCGTGTGCTTTTCTTTTGACAAAACCAAACAGCAACATACAGGCAACTTAAATCGAGGCGCACGAAAAAAGAAACGACATCTCTTGACTTGAAAAGCAAACCAGACCTACGGTATCGTAGCCAAACATTTGCAGTTTTCGCGCTAGATATTTCGATATATGCCCTCTGCATGCGAACGGTTTATGGAAGCACGCATAAATTCACATCTGACAAGACAGACAGCACCGTCTGTAATGTGTACCGTAAATATTTGCGAAATCATAAAAGTTACGCACGTGAGCATTTTTAGTACGCAAATGTTTGAGTTCAGTTGCAAATTATACATATGCCGTTTATATGTTCAGAAATTTTGATTCTAATGTGCAGTCCAGTTTGGGTTGAATGACATTATAGCAAAATTTTTCTGCGTTTTTTTAGATTTGACGAAATTTTTTTTATCGAAAATTATAACAAAAACACCACAAAATGTCCTTCAAATTTAACTCAACGAACAAAACAGGCGCCAAAAATATACTATGAAGGTCTGTTTTACATACTCAGCCGTGAATGGGCGAGCGAAAAATGGAAAAAAAAATACTTTTTATCCTTTTTTTATTGTTGATTCAATGCAGTTTTTATAAATAGAACGAGATTTCAATAAATGCATTTAAACGTCATGTCATTTACAGCATTCTTTTTATAGAGTATCCACTCATCCAACAGCTTGCACACATGATCGCAATGAAATTTTATTTACAAAAAAAAAACTGTACAAATACGTTGCGCGTATGTGTGCGTCTAAGAGGTTTATGCCATCGCACATTTAATGCTGATCACAGCATTTTTTTTCATTTTTTTTCTTTTATCTATTTCATTATACGCTCATTTGTGACGAACAAAAAATAAAAGTAAAATTGTCCAAATGTGTTTTTGCGTCGATCGCGCGCACACAACAATGTCAACCGCGAAATAATCGCGCATCGAGCGCGTTTGTCGACTTTTGTTGTTTACATACACGCTTGCTTCTTTCATAAAAGATAACCGCGAATGTCGTAGGCGACAATTCGATAAAGAAATTAATGTAAGAATCTTGCAGTAAACTCATGCACACACGCATGAAAGCGCATTATCTCATGTGGAGCAATGACAAAAATATAAAAAGAGAACATAAAAGCAAACAGGAATACAAATTTTAAAAGAATGAGATTAACAACCGACCCAAATTAAGAACTGAGTCTCTGATGCCTAACCAACTTCTCGTTAAGAAAGGTTAGTGTTTGAGGAGTCAATGCGTGTGGAAGAGATTTTTGTTAAAGTGTAGATGTTTTTTTTTTACCGACTTTTATTGAATCACTGTAATTTTCTATCATTGTTCATATGAGTTTATTGACGATTTTACTGTCAAAGATCTCCCAATCATTAGTCAAAGAAAATGCGTTTTGAAAATGCTAACTGTCTGAAATACTAAGAAGAAAAGAAGAACAATTAGCGTTTGCTTAATAGCATTAATGACAACGTTAAAAAAATGTGCAAGCTGTTCATTTAAAAATGCGCTTTGGCATGACGTGCCGTTATTAATTGATTTTATGCTTTATATGAATTGCTGCTAGAGTATTTGCCTGACCATAATTCTTATTAAAAAATAAATTTAGCTTAGCTTGCAAGCTTTTAATGTACAGCAAAACAACTTGCGTTCTATGCAAATAACAGAAATTGAGCATGATATTTGAACGGATAATTTGTTTATTAAAACAGAAATTTGGTTAAAGCTTTTAGCTATTAGCTAAAACGTGCATGATTGGAATAGATAAACTTACACAGATACTATGGATGGATCAGGAGCGAACGAAATCAATTTATCCTTAGAAAAACACTATATTTTTTTATGTTCAGAGTATTCTATAAATGGTTTTTTCCTCAAACAGCTTCACCAGTAATCTTTTTTTGTTTGTGGCGTCTCTCAATATCGCCGTAATTTACAAGGATGTCTTCCTGTTTTATCAAGAGACTCGTCTGAGTCCTGACACCTCGATAACATGACCACACCATATTCAAGAAGCATCACATCACTTAGAAAACAACAAAATGTGTGTAATCGTCATTTACTCAAGCATTTTTTGTATTGTTTCTTCTTGTAATTTATCAGTTAAAGAAGAAACTTTAAAAGCACAAATTTTACTAAAAAATATTTAAGTTTAATTGTTTGTACACGTTGCTCAAAAAAATTTGTCATGTTTTTCTTTTCTCATTTCTTTTAATTCTTCTTCAATAGCATGAGTTGTTAGTGCATTTTTGTCTTGGATTTTTTATCATTTTTTTTTAAACTGCATATGAAGAATAATTTATGCATTTTGATTCACTACAACAATTGTAAAATCTCTTAAAATTTCATCAGTTAACACCATTAGCAAATTTTTAACTTAACAAAATTGCACATTAAAATAATAACAGCAAAACTGAACTGCTGAATTGTTTTGACAATGTATAAATGCACAACTTGGTAAACCGCGTACCACCGCATGCGCGCGCGAGAGCTGGTCAAGAATTGCCGAGAGTTTAAGCGGCTCACTATTAAACAAAAACAACGAAATATATATATATATATATATACACAAATATATATATATATATATGTGTTACATGTAAAAAAATAAGTGTACATATATAAAAGTACGTACACCTATATAGATGAATAGATATGTTTTCATACCGAAAAAAAAATAACAGACAGTCGCACAGAGTAAACGAACTAGAGAAATAATAAATCGACTGAAAGGAGGCGCAAATGTAGCAAATAATAACAACAACAACTACAACAACAACAACAACAACAACGACGACGGCGACTACGACAACGACGGAGACGACGCGGACGACGACGACGACGACGACGATGATGCAAAACAAAAAAAAAGAAGCGCGAAGCACTAAAAACATGGAACAAAATCAAGAATGGAAAATGGGTATAGAAAAACGAAATTGCATACACTTTTAGTTTTCGCGAAATCGGTATACATGCGATGGCGATGATGGAGCGGAACAGAGAGGCGAGTAGGGGGCGGACGGGAGAAGCTCGGGATGGAGGAGGAGGCGGCGAGCAACGGGGCAAATGCACTATTGCGCCTGCCTTTCAAGAAAAGATGCCCAATGCGCACCATCGCACACATGTTGAGCGCGACCGTGGAGCAGCGTGCGCAATGTACACATTTGAATATAATGCAACTCCTTATATGTGTGATTGGATGTATCTATCTCAATATATATAGAAATATATTAATGTTTATTATAATTATATATACATGAATGTTTCCATTTCACATTGTTGATTTTTTTTAGTACGTTCTAAGAGCATTGATTGAAGCGCGAAATGATCTCTCTGCACTGCGTGCAAAAACAAAAACGATCGACGACAAATATGTGTAAATACATAAAAAAAAAAAAATCGGTGAAACGATATTGAGCAGAAAGAGAGACACGAACAAGAGAGAGAGAGCCTTAGTTTGCGATCGTTAAGAACGAAAAAAAAGGAACAAAATAACACGAAAAAAATATAAGATACGCGGCTACGCGGAAAAAATGAACGCACACACGAATAATAGCTAAGGAACTGCATCGCGCGCAAAAAGAGCGTAAAATTGACTCTGTGCAAGAAAAAACAGCACCCCGTAACAGCTAGGAGACAAAAATCGCAGATATACTTGTATCCACGCAAGTCGCTATTGTAGTTTAGCGCAATCCGAACGATCAAGATGCGTTCACTTTAACGATGACGCAGTGCATTTAGGATGCATTTTTCTGAATTTCTTGTTCTAAGTTTTTTGCAGTTATTTGGCTGCGCCTCAATTTTCTAATTTTTAACTGCAGTCCTAACGGCATCTAATACCATGATTTCACAGCATTTTTTTCCCACCACAGATTTAGAAGTCGCATGTGGTCAGGCTTTTTTAATCTCAGCATTTTGGTTTTTGAATTATAGACTTGGCCTCAAAAAGAAACAACATTTGTACGCCAAAACAAATTCTCAACTCAACTATTTCTGTTAAAAATAAACATTTTATACCAAAATGTGCAAGATGATGAACGAAGCTCTCCCAAAAACTGATTGTTGCACTCATTCGGCAACTGCATTTTTATTGGTGTCTTATTATTTATTTAGTTCAATTTCAATTGAAGGGCAATCCATTTATTTGCAACATGTATTTGTGCATTAAACTGTCACATAAAATAACATTAAAAACATGCACAAAGCACATTTGTGCGGTCATTAAATGAAGTCATCGCGCCAATTTGCGAACCGAACAAAAGCGCTCAATTTGAATTTATGATGCCTTATTTGATGTTTCACAGTGCAGCATAAAACATAACAGAAATGCGAAGCCCTTAGCGAATTAACGCCAACAAAAGGCGCAATAAAGTTGTTTATGAGGCGCTTAAAGCGGCCAGGACCATCAATGCTCTACATATGGAAAGTACTTTGTACTTGTATCCTAATGACAGTACTCGACGACAGCCGAACAATTAAATGCACAACACTTGAACGTCACCCTGCCTATTAATATGCATGTTTAATGATAAATATATAAATCAGTTAAAAGTTTCACAATGGGGAAGAAAACGGTTGTTTACGTTTTATGATTGACTGTCACAAACCTGTCTTACGGTGATGCATAAATTATGTAATCGTGTTATGGGGATTGTATTTTATTGGCACGTTACCCTCAATGCCAGAACTGTCACAATCCCTTAAATTGTATATTTACTCGTTATTTTTTTGGAAATCTACAATTTTATTGATATTTACGTGTCGATCTCGCGCACTTGTCTTTTGCTTACTGAGACGAGAAATCTATTGGATCCCAGTTCGACAGATAAAAGGTAACTAATTATTTTATACAATTAAAAAGCAATTAACAATGTTCAGTTATTGTCACTAGCTCGGCAGTAGTCGTCGCTTTTCTTAATAATTGCCACAAAATTGAAATGACTAACTTCCCAGGCCAAACGGAGCCGGCCTAACGCAAAATCCCCCATAAGGTCTTTATGTTCAATTTCTGCATGAAAATCGGAGGATATGTTAAGAAAATTATTTTTTATTATGCCATTTTCTAAAAATAATAACTTAAACCCGTTGACCTCTACTAACAAAAAACTAACTCATAATATTCTATACAGCTCAAGATCACGTAAAACCGTTACGGATTCTCTAATCCGCTGCTAAAAGAGCTTAAACCTCTTCAGTATATGTACATATGTATATATATATGCATCCAGATCACAGCATAAACTAGCTAGAAGCATTAAAAACATGATAAAAAAAATTAAAACATAACAAATGCGCAGAGCAGCAACAGAAATAGCTAAATAGAAAAAGGAACTCACCGTCGCATCGCCATGTAGAATGTTTAATTAGAAAGGTAGTAGGCGGTAATAGATTTATGCTGCAGCACAACTGTACAGCCGCCTATCGGCATTCGACCGTATACTCTCGCGAAATAATTCGAAAGGAAATTCCCTTCTTTATTGTTGTTATTATCATGTATTATTTGCTTCCAATTTTGATTACTTTCCGCGCACACATACAACACACGCGAAGCAAATGCGCTTGCATATTTCCTATTTCTTTGCTTTTTTATTTTTTGGTTTGTTTGTTTGCATGTTCTCGGTATACCGTATATACACTTTTTAATGTATAAAAATATGAATTAGTATACAGAACTAGTTTGAGACTTGAGAGTGCCTTATGCATCCCCCTTGCAGCGACGCGACGCAGCAAACATCTACGCGTCCGCGTATAGCTATTAGAGTCAAGCGCGTGTACTCCCAGGAACCGCTTGCCAACGCTAATACCAATATAATGGCTGCAGCGCATGGATCACGGTCCAAAGGGGAAATCAATTGACCAGGTGTTTTATTTACCATCATTTAATCGACGCTGCTCTTTGACACAGCCACACGCGCATGTGCTCGCATTTGATTATGCTAAAACAATTGATAAGGCCGACATACTCGCATGTGTGCCACGGACAGAAATTGTGTGAGTGAAAATGATCAGTTGAAGGGAAAATTCTAATAATATTGGAGTTTTAGCTCTATAAAAAAAATATGTTTCGCTCAACAATAATGATGTTTGATTTGAAAAAGTAGTTGTAATTATTTCTAATTGGCCGCGATGATTAGCGACATAATAATCATGCTCAGATGAACATACATTTACCAATATTCACATGGTGAAGCGAACGACGCGACGGCTCAGTCACTTGGGCGAAAATCACGCATGGCCAAATAATTTGGATGGAATGGCGTGAGAACGCACATGAATCCCAGCCACGGAATGTGAGCGATAAAGAGGCATACCGTACATGAACACAAAGCGGCAATAAACAGAACCGAAAAAAAGTCGGACCGAAACAGAAGAAAGGGGGGCCCAGCCAACGACCACCACCTAGGCAACATGAAATTCGGTTGGGGCAGGTCAGCCATTTCCATGTGAATAATAAAAATAAAATGTTGGTTGCTGTCGCCGGCGGACTACGCGTACTACCACGGCCGTTTTGCTGCTGCTGCTGCTATTCAGTGCTTTCTATACATATGCACAAACACATATGTATACGGTCTCGCGAACTCAAATTACCGCATGCACTGCATCTTATAAAGGCCTTACGACGGCTTACTCGTATGCTCGGTTGCGAGTACCATATGTGATATAGCCTGCTGCCTGCAACGTATATTTATTGTGCGACTGCATGAAATTTATTTGTTTTTCTATTGTGCGAATTTGCTCAGTAAAAAGCTTTTAAAAGCTTTTGTTTTTCTCTGAGACTGTTGCCACGTGTTAAGTTTTCCTTTGACGCTCATCATGTGTATATTGGGCCGATAGATTTTTCATTTACGTTTCTGTTGACCTATTCAGAAGCTTTTGTGCTATTTGTACAGCTTTTATTGTTCCTAATCTATACGTTTACGACTAAGACTTTCGACACTTGAGAGGCAAATTTGACTGTGAAATGCGCATGCATTTTATTGCAGCAATTTAATTGATTAAAACAAGCCACTTTAAATGCTATTTTTGTACAAGGTTTCGGTTAAATTGCAGCGGCTCGAATTTTTATGTGTTTAGTACATTTTTATGGTTGAAAAATTTTTAGAAAAGAAAAATACAACGTTCGATATAGAGACATCACAAAATTGCTCACAATAAACCCTGAATTTATGTTAAATGATAGTAGGGTGAAAGATGCCGATGATGTCGTTGCATAAACTACTAGAAATTTGTTCTGACCTAAAATAAAGTTAACGATAGCAATAGTGTAAGAAAATTTTACAGAAACATAAACATCGCAGTCCCCATATAACTGTAGACATGACAGCCAGAGCATAAAAAGTCCCACGAAGTGCATATTAAACGTGCCTCTAGCCATCATCATCTCACCGCGCAGGCAATAATTAACGCTGCAAAATTCGTCATAACTTGTAACTATAAAAGTGGGTGTTTGAATTTTTCTTATGGGTTTCTGTGTGCTGACAATTGAACAAAAACAAATTAGCAGCATATTCATATTCAGGTTTAATGAACGATCAGGCTCTAGCCGAAAAGAAAAGCACAAATAAGCTAGATTTGCTTTAAGGTCCATATGGATTGAGTGAGCGGATGAAAGAAGAATGCAAATGCACCTTTCAAAATGCATTTACCGCTACATATTTCCATTTGCCAATCATCTACATATATGAGAACAGATGTACTACAATAAATATAGGAACGAGTGTGTAAAAACTCGCATATGAACGATTTAAGAGCAGCAGCGCGAAGAGCAAAGCGCTTTCGCCGCCTTACAGCATCACCGCTCGACTCGGTGCCAAACGCACATATTCCGCAGTCAACCAACTTTCGGGATTCCTCGGAATCCGGATGAACTATAGTTGAGACTGCGACTTGCGAGTTCTTTTTAATATGCAAGACCGTCTTCTTCTCGTTTGTGCTTTCTTTTTGCTTTTTTGCATATTCTGTTCTTTTTTATTACGATCATTTTGGAGTGAGTGTAGAGCTGCAGCACTCCACAGCAGCGCGCACTCCAAATGCAACAGTTTGGTATTCCAGCTAGCGTATGGCATGGACGTGTATGTGCACGAGGATGCACGCGTCGCGTCGCTATGATTTTGCTACGGCCATTGCCAGTGTGTCGAGTGATCAGCACGATTGTAGTTACGCGCCCGCAGAACGACTCGCGACGTCATCATGAAGTAGAACAATAACAAAATCGTAAAAAGTCAATGAAACAATAATGCAGGCGATTGCATATGCATATTGTGCAATGAGAATGTATCCGTGTGAAAAAAATATACTGCTAAGAATTTTGCGCCTATTCATCGCTTTCTTAGTTCGCAGTGATTTCCTTTATCACACGAAGAGAAAAACTATTCATTTCTGTATATTTTATAAAATTCATTAAAGAAATGATTAAAGAAAGTTCTGCTGTTTATTTCTTATTTGCCCAGCAACATATTTATTTATTTTGATTAAATCAACTTTGTGGCAATTTCAATATTTTGTTTTTTCTATGACGAATCTAAAGAAATTATTTGTCAAAACATTGTGACCGTTGCATAAAATCGCGATTAAAAATTGTAAAGGTTGTCTTAAAGATAATTACAATTTGATGCCAATTTTAATTTGACATGTTTAACATTTATTTAGAAAGTTTAAATGGAATTTCTCGCATCGACATTAACAGATTTTTATATATTAGATGAATTTATGTTTGGAGTTGATTTTCATGTTAATATTTGATACAAACTATAAAAAAAAAAAAAATGAATAAACAAACATGAATAACTTCGTTGAATAAACGATGTACATTTGACGAAACACAAAGTATGTTATATAAAACAACACACGTAAAAGAACAGACGTATTCAATTGGTTAATGTGTAGCATTTTTTAAGGTTTCCACCTATTTCATTTATGTGCGTCGCCCCACTACAGGTGCGTCCAAAAGTCACTCATGCACAGAGACAGAGCTACCCCCACCCACCCAACTTCTTCATCCAACTTTTTTCATCGTATAACAGAAACAGACGTAATAAGCATCTGGTACACTCGTAATGTCATTATTAATAAGGTATAAATAATGGATGCCACCTTCCACCCTTTTGCGTGTCTCTTCGCATTCATTAGCTGCGACTAATTGCATCTATGAAAAAAAAAAAATGGTGAAAGAATATCTGATGCACTGGATGGCGTTCTCGACGCAGGGACGGAATATTTAACAGCAGGGAACGGAAAGCCGTACATGATGTGAGTGTGGCCAACTGAATGAAACGTGGTAGTTAATGATTTAATAAACATACTGAAAAACAATACGTCCCTTGTCAGGCCACCAACAACACTCATCAAATGAGAGTGACATGAATGTACATTGTCGTGTTACCACAATTTGAACGCGCTGCGAAAAGAACACACAGCGCATTTACACGTATGTTTGCAGACTATCAATACACAATTTATATGCAGTTTTTTCTTCATCTAAGCTGTATCTCGTTTTGGTCACGCGTGCTGCGTGCTGACCATTTTGTTTTTATCTTAACGTTTACACTATTTATGCACTTTTTGCAGGTTTGCATTTTGCAGACATTCATGTGTATATTCTGTGGTTAGGTGAATGTGGTTTCATTTCATTTTAAACGCACATTGTTATTAATAAACAACTATAATTTAGTAGTTTAGCGCTCGGATCCTTGATAAATAAATAATAGTTAATAGTTTTCGGTTTTCGAAAGAAACTGTTTTGGAATAAAACTAATTTCTATTGGAGCAGTAGTTGTAGCATTAGAGACACATAACTGTTAGTTGCCTGGGTTGTTGTTTAGGCTAATTTACAATTTTTGTACAGCCAATTACAGAACCCCGTACCCCTATACTTCGGGGCTATTCACAATATGCTAAAATGTTACCCTTAGTTTTAAGTTCTGGGTTTTTGGAACTAATTCAGTCGATAGATAGTTTTTGTAATTCAATTGTTAAATTTTAAAATAATGGCAAAATTCAATGACGTTTAAGTTTTTTTTTATAAACTAGAATAATTTAAATCAGGAATATTTCTTAGGATTCAAAGTTTAGTTTGAAATTAGTTTTTTTTGTATATTATGATGGCAGTTTGTCAATAAAATGTTTAAGTCGTTTAATTAATTTGTCATCCACAACAATATAAATGGCACTTTCAAATGTAAAAATACTTAAAATTACTTACCCATGATTATTAGATTGGTTTTTATCGTTTATATAATTTAAAATATCTTTTAGATGTATATGGTTGTCATAACACAAAATGCAATCAAATTACAGTAAATTAAACTATAATGTTTTGTTTGGCTCACAACAAAAAAATTACGGAAACTCAAAACTGCTGTCAGTGTAGTGGTTTTTGTTTTAATTAGTGGCATATTTGTTTTTTAAAATAAAATTCACTCAAGTAGCGTGGTTAAAAAAACATAAAACGCTAAAAGAACTTGACTTGAAAGAAAACAACATCAACAACAACAACAACAACAGCAAAAATTATATCAGAACTTTTATTGTAATTTAGAAATGTCATAATTACATTAACAAAAAAAAACACAGAAAAGTAACCATGCGTTCTAATTAATGCGATTATGCAGATAATAAGGGCAATTTTGTTAAAAAAAAAAACGTAATAATAAATTGTATACAAAATCTTCTATTGAACACAACTTGGAATTTCGATTGAGTGGAAAGGGAAAATTAAATTAAAAGCGATATTGAATAAGGGATTATGAAGGAAAAATTTAATGTCGAAACACTCACTCCTTTTCAGAGGACGACATACAAAATAGATAATAAATATATGACTTTCCGCCTTTTATCATTGCCAGCGGAAAACTAGTGAATAAAAATAGGACGGACGGTGGTGCGGTGTATTTTTCAAATGGGTGGGTTTTTAACAAAGTTGGTTTATGAAAGAATATTCTTATATCCCGTTTCAAATGTTTTAATAAGAACAAACCACAATTTCCAATCATAAATACATAAATAAACAATAAGTAAATATAACCAACTATTACAGATCAATTAATCTGTCTGAAATGAAACATTATCCACCCACTAATTAATAAACTACATTTACATTAATTATGGCGACCGTTTTTTTTTTTCAAAGTCATATAATTAGCATAGAAGAGTTTTAGTTAAACATAAGAAGAAGCGCTCTAACAAAACTAATTAATTACATATCAAATTAATAATTAAACATTACAAAAATTCTATTAAACGTGTTTATGTGTTTGTGAAAAAAGAATCGCTTCAAAATGTGTTGGGATTTTTTTTTTGTTAATAGGAAACAGGATATTGTGTGAAAGTGTTTGTAATTGTTTTTTTTGTTTCAAGGAAAATCTTTTTTTGCTAATAAAAAGATTTCGTGGAAGAGTACTATACACAACGGAAGAGATGCCAACTCACACGTTGAAGGGTTGACCAGCATTCTTCAAGGGTGCGTTCACTGATCGCCGCTGCGCTGTTTGATCTCGACAACTGCATCTGTAGATGTTTGTGTGTTTACGTTTTTTGTTGTATTTTGTTTTGAGTTATTGTGTTTTTGTGTATGAACATTGTTGACGGTCATCGTGGAGTAGATTAATGTCGATCGTCGCAATTTTTGTGTCGAATCGCAGGATAATTAGACGCATTGACAAACCGACAGATTGTTTGTTTTGATGTTGTTTGTTTCGTTTCATATGTCATTTCAAACGGTTCAAATAAACGTGACGAATGGTAATACACACATGATTTAATAAATAAATCGCGGTTGGCATGATTCAAGGGGGGATGAAGAAGAATAAATTATTATTAGAATCATTGTTTTATATAAAAAAATTAATTATATAGCATTTACATTCAATATGTACATTAGTAAGGATTTGGTGGCTGTTGGAAAAGGATTGGGATAATGTTTTGTTAAGAAATTTATGTTTGTGAAATGTTTCTTGTTACTCCCCGAAGATAAACATTCATTAGACTTTTATCCCAAGATTCGTTTAAATTTATTTTGTGACGAATAATTGTTTAATAGATATAAAAGCTTGCAACGTATTTTGGATAAGCGTAGCAAAATAATAAGATCATTCGAAGCAAAGCATACTGTTTCCTATCTAGATTTACTAAAAATATCATAAAGTTTCCGTAGATGTAACCTTTGAAAAAGTATTTCATTGATATGGTACATATACATATTTGTTTGGTATTCTATGCAAAGCCCCGTACTAATGAATTTTTGTTAGATGCGGTAGTCGGCTTTTTTTCAATTTTCAATTAAAAAAAAAAATTGTTGCAATCACTCGTGTTTGACAAATCATATCCAATTAGAACGGAACCGATACTTGACAGCGCTTTTATGTAAATTTAAAAAATATGCAGTTACCGTCGAATTACAACGATTGAAATATGATTTGTCACAGTACAAGTGCACCACTTTTTTGTTATTTATCAAAACAATTAATTTATTACATTATCGTCGAAGTCCTCGCTATCGACGGTCATTTTGGATCCTTATTCCTCAGCCGTTTTCAACCAAATATAAACAGTTTGGTATTTGTTTAATACCAATAGTATTAGGTAAATTCACTGATAAACTGTTTTCTTATTTTTTCTTCGGTTTATATTTTTTAGAAAAGTGTTACATTTAAATAAAATATTTTCAACATATTCACAATTTCACATTCTCCTTTAATTATTTTTTTTTCTTCAAAATTTAACTCATTGTATTTCATTTCCTATTTACCACTAGTAGCTTTAAATTAATTTCTTTCTTCTTTCATCACTATAAAACCCGAAATTCGCACAGTCCTTTCAGTCTTATAAGAAAACTTTAACTATATTGGATAACGACACAAAAACTAGTGAACTGCAAACAAAAATACGACACAACCTCTACTAAGAGGTACTAAGATTAATTGCTTCTGCGATTTAGCAAATATTGGAGACGACGCGACGCGACGGGTGGTATCACACAAAATCACAACAGTCACAACAGTCACAACTTAAATGACCTTAAACCAATTTTTTTTGTTTTATTTTATCAAAAAGACTCGAATTAGATTGTCAAAAATACGCACGCCATTTGGTCACTAAATTATCCGATCGTTTGGTGCGGCGCAAAAACACCAAGTTTCAAAATGTTGTGTTTACAAGCGAACGAAGCAAATTACACTAGAAACCGTTAGGAACCCAAACAGAGGGAGTATTAAAGTTATCTAAACGCGGAGAGTGAAGATGTACAACCGTGCAGGCGCAGCGAAATATACACGTCGAACACAAGAGCCACGACTCTATTTTAAAAATGCCATCCTAGCTTCATGATAGTCTTAACCCTTCTGATAGCGGACGTGAGTATCGTAACACAAAAATGCTCATCAAGTGCACCATCGGGGTAGTTTTTTATCCTTCCCCCTTTTGTTCCTTTTTTTTTTATTCATTTTATTTTCCTAAATCCTACCTCCTTCTTTGTACTTACTTGCCTGCTTTTTTTCTACCCTGCGCTGCGTTCACATTATATTTGCTCTTCTCTTCTTCCGCCTCGACATTATAATGTGAGTGCGCCTTTTTTAAATTGTTCTTGGCTAAGTGTATGTATTTATGCGCTCGCAAATCCCCACGTCTTTGCATTCAGCGTGTACGTATATGCACACGTCGGCAATTCTTTCAGCTGTACACATATGTACATAGTGTAGCGACACTATACGTTTACGATAGAGTTTTTCCGCACGCGCTACAACAGTGTACAGTGTACACCCCCTTAACATCATATTTTAACAGTGTCGCTTTCTTTGCTTATACATGCACCGCATACCCTAACCCCTTGTAAGTGTGTGTGGACGCGAGAGCGGACGTCTTTCGTGTTCGACACATTATCTAGATAGCATGTATTATACACTGGCGCACACAGTGAAAGGGGAGGGGGAAGGAGGGATGTAAAGTGTGTGCGCACATCGTCTAAGGGGTAATTGGGAAATCGTAAGGCGAACCAAAGAACAAGGCAAGCAATACAGTGAGCAGAGAAAAAAGCTTCAGTGCAGCGAAAAAAACTGCCGCTACGCATACACTCAAGCGCTGAGAAAACGGCGAGCACCCCTCCTCTTCGATTGATCCTTTAACATTCAAGAAAAAGGGTTGGTTTCGTCGGATTTTTCACTCGCTCGCACATCTTACTTCTTATGTTTCTCTCCAGTGACAATTCAACATGACCTGTGCGAGTGTGCGAGTGTGTGAGTGTGCCTGTGCTATATGAGAACCACCCCCTACCATCCTGATTTAGCTTTATCATAGCCGTATACACGAGTCACGTTAGTCAACCCTTTCTTTTCTTAAAGCTTGCATTTATTATATGGCATCTGGACTGGGAAAAAATTGGTGTGCGTGCGAGTGCGAAACGTATAACATTTTTTCCATCTCTTTCTGCATATGGACGAAAAAGCTCATATACAAACGGTTTCTTATATTTTCTTTGAGTATGTAGACCTTTATTACTCTGTATTTTTTTTTTTTATTGTTTTGTGCAGTGTCCCCTAATTTATTTTCATCAAGCTATCTCTTTCCTCCATTATTTTACAGATAAATTTTAAAATTCATTTCTTTCTGAGCAATTGTAACCTTTTATGTAAGAAGCTCGTTTACCGTACAAACATATGTAGGTGATTTTAAAATGTGTAATGTTTCTTTTTAAAAGTACGCTATTTTTATTAGTGTTTTTAGGTACATCAATTTATAATGTTTGTATGTGTAGAAAATGACGTCTTTGGGAAAAACTTCTTGTAGATAAGAAGAGTTATGTAAGAGGTACTTTTAAACATTAATTTCAAATATGTATCAAAAAAACAAGCTTATCAAAAAACTATACGAAATACGAATTGATATTATTTATTTATTTCATGTCTGAAAGATATTAAATCCTAAATCCTTTGACAAAAGTAATAAATCCTCAAGAAATATCTTAACCTGTCACTTGGACAACATAAAAAAGCACTGCAATGAACAAAACGCGCCGGTGGGTAACGAACAAAAAATCGCACATCTTGTATAATACATAAAAAATCTACCCCCTACTAATACTGGCAATTGAGAAGCTGAGGAATATAAAGGAAGAAGCGAAAAAGGCGAATATTGTTATAAAATATAAAAGAGTCCGCACGTATACCAACTGCGCGCACATTGGTCATCCCCTATTGGACGAAGCTATTTTTTTTTTCTGTATGTCTCATTTTTTTCCTGCCCTTACACTTATATACAAATATTCTTTATTCGGTTACTCTTTTGATGATGATCCGCTTCTATTGACGCGACGTTCGCCGATCCGGCACATATAAGAAGGAGCGCGCGATATAAGAAAAAATTGCCCTGCTAGGGGGACGAGATTGGTAAAAAGAAGCTAGCGAAAAGAAGATAAGCAACAGAAAAGGAAAAAGGTATACAACACCCACGCGCGCACAAAAAGCTTTCCCGAACTCAGGGGTAGCCATACGTGAATGGTGCTCAGTTGTGCGTACTCGGCACAAATTATACTTATGTTTCGTGTAAAAAGGAGTTGTTTAAAAAATATAGTTTTTGAGAAAAAATAGATTGAAAAGAGTAGAATCGAACTAAAATGCGGGGTATACGCTATACCATATGTGGTTCGGTACAATACAATATATATTTTAAATTTACGTAAGACACGATCGAAGATAGAGTTGAGCAAAACGTCTCTAAATATAATATTATTAAAAAGTCATCTAATTTAACGGAGGTCTTTTAAAACGGGGCTTAAGGACTAGAAAATGTACAAACGACTTGCGCGCGCCAAAAGAAACATGTAAAGCGATCGGACTTGGATCGGACAGCCTGAATCTCACAACAAAAAGAAAAATGTACACAAAAATTCACAGCGCGCAGCAACACAAAAAAAAAATGCAATTATGTGAAAGGATAAAGAAGGACCATAAGAAAAAATAGCCAAGGAAAAGTATACATGAGAGGGTACCGCCCCTGTGTTGATTCGTCCACCAGTTGTGTATCTGAAGCGGCTTGGCAAAAAACGAAGTACATCCCCTTGCTCGCTGACTGCGGCTTTTCTTATAGCGCTCGCTCTTGGCCTGTACGTGCGCTGGCATAGCCGTTAACATACAACACAAAGATCCTCCGCCACACACAAATAAGTATATATCGGCCAAACAAAATGTATTTTCAACCGAGAAAAAAAATTAATTTCATAAAAACGGAGCTGAAAAAGAATACGAGAAAAACACTCATGCACACCAACACACGTTTTTCTAGGACATTCAGTCCTTTCATTAGAGGAAAACATCCTTTCACGGGCCAGCGGTAGGCCGGTATAACTATGTATATTCGCACCTTTTTTTTTGACAGTCTCGCTCTTTCTCTCTCTATTTCTTGTCTACTTTCCCGGCGTCTATTTTTCTCTATTTCTCGAAGGTGTACATGTATGGAAGGGAGGTTTTGGCAACAAAAACTATAAGCCGACTAATAAAGTATAGAGGGGATTTTAATTTGTGCTCATATAATAGTTGTATCGGCACGCACACGTGTGCACACATGACGTTCAACTGCACGATTATGGGTCGGCAGCGCGTTTAAGGGTGGCAGCTTTGGCTGTATGTAACATATATCGTTTTAATTTACAGTTCGCTATAGCTTTCACAGTTTATTGCAATAATTTGGTTGTTTTTGGTTATTATAATGCTAACTCGTTTTTGTGAGGTTAACGGCCTTTTCTTTTCATCACTTGGATCACTTAAATAGGTCCTGTTTACTAATTATTGTTACCGACTATGTAACATACTTATCAATGATCTTAAATTGGATAAATTGTTACATCCGTTTTGCAAAGTTTCTAAAAGAATAGAAATTATGATGTTTGAAACTCTTTCGTGGAAACAGTATGCTTTTAAATAATCTTTTGTTAATATATTTGTATCCTTTTTGACATGCACATTTGCACAATTATCCTGGTGACCAAATAATATGATTTTCATTTAGAAATTATTGTTAAATAAAAATGTTATTTGCAGGATAATTAGCATTAAATAATCTCGCGCCGGTCTCGAATTTGGTCTAATCACGGCTCTAGGAGAATTATCCTTGGAGTTTTTAGTGTTAATGTCGAGTGAATTATGTATTTATTATGTGTGTTTGACTGTTTGAATGTGACAGCCGACAGGCCATCGTCACATGGCACAATTTCGGTAGTTCGTACATTCGCAGCATGCACAATGCACATTGCACATGCTATGTGCTGGCACGCAGCATGTGCAGTGTGCATGGCAAATCAGTGTGTAAATGCGAACAAGAGGGGGGAGGGGATAAGAACAAATGTGTTAAAATGAAAATAGGTTAAAGGTGGGACATTTCGAAACAGGTACATATTTTATGTAAATTAATTTCGATAAAGTGATCTATTAGATCTATTAAATGGAGTCGCAGAGCTGCGGACATACCTGAAACTCATTGACTAGTTTCTCCGTGTTGAGCTTAGTGTCTGGCGTTGAGCTGCCGCCAGGTGTTGGCGGTTGTGGCGGGTGCTGTAGCTGCAAGCCTTGGTGGTGTTGTTGCTGATGTTGTGGCTGCTGCTGTTGCTGTTGCTGTTGTTGTTGCTGCTGCTGTTGCTGTTGGACAATGTGTTGCATCTGCATGTTGACGACAGACGCGACATTTCCGACAGTGGCGCCCATCTGATGGTTGGATGCAAGAACGTGATTCGCTGTGTTCGGCAATTGGCCGCCACTCAGTGGCCCATTGCTGCCACTCGGACCAGCATTGCAGCCACCAGCCATGTTCGACTGCGATTGTTGTTGCTGCTGCTGAAGTGGCTGCTGTTGGTGTGTTGCATGCTGTTGCATTTGATGTTGGTGTTGCTGCATTTGCTGTTGCAATTGATGCATGCTAGCCGGTGATAGCACAGAGCCAGCACTGCCCGGCTGCTGTTGCTGCTGCTGCTGTTGTTGTTGTTGTTGAGGCACTGGACTGGGCGGACATGTGACCACACCACTGTCGCCGCCTGTCGCCGATTGTGGTACTGAATTATGATTTTGGTTGCTGGTATTGTTGTTGTTGTTGGCATTTGTTGTGTTATTGTTGTTTGCGTTTGCTGTATTATTGTTGTTATTATTAGTTGTGCTACTGGTGTTGTTGTTGGTGAGAAGATTTGACGTCGTCGTTGTCGCCGCCAGCATCAGATTGGTGCCGACGTTTGTCTGCTGCTGGGCGCCCATGGGAGGACCGCGTGCCTGCGGCCAAAAGTCAGTGTCCATTTTGAATATGGGCCGACCGTTGGCTTGTTGTTGGACGTCTGTGGTCATTTGCAGGTCGTTGGTAATCGGCGGTACGTGCAGTGTCAATGGTGCCGACCGAAGATCCAAGGCGGCTTCGTTGGCTGTTCTGTATGTACTGTTCAGCCACTTACTGACAAAGTTGTCGTCCTCCACTTTGATACGATTGTGATTGAAATGGTGGTCCGTGTTAAAAATTGTCGTAGCCGTTTTGAATGATTTACTGTGTCCGGTTTCAGTACAAAATTGTTGCTGTCACTGATTGTGGTCGGGACAGGTATCTAAAGCACAATTTTTTTTTAGCACCGTTGGTTAGAGATTGTGACTATTACGTTTTATCAACCTTTTTGGGCTCAATAAATCAAATTGCTTGTTAACCGTCAATAAAAACTTAATTTCACGTCGATTTAGTTAAAGAACCGTTTAGCATTTAATAAGTTGATTTTTTTTTGTACATTAATGATTACAAAACAGAACTATTTAAAATCTTTTAAAAAACAAACAATATTTGCTTTCTTCAATCGAACGGAACTAAGTGCACATAATTTCAAAATGGATATCTTCTTGATATTATGACCACACAATATTCACAGAAAGTTTACAGTCACCAATTTTAAACTAACGTTTTTTGTTTACGGAGAAATTACTTATTTTTCACTTTCTTTGTTTAATAATGCTGGTTTGCTCACCAATTTGTTTAACTTTTATTTTAATACTTCTATCCAAAAACACATTTTCACTTTAAAATCACTTTACTAAGGATAATATACTTTAAAATTATATTTAAATCTAATTTTCCTTTTTTTTGTGTTTAATAATTCTATTGCTTTCGGTAGTTCACTGTTGCTGGGTGTTGATTAAGGTCTGTGCTTTATTAATTTCCAAAAACACGACCAAAAACGCATTTCGCTGGCTGTTTTCTCTTGTTGTTAATCCCCATTAACTGTGGCTTTGATATTGATGATTGGTTAGCGATTTGATTTTAATTCGTCTATCGTTTTGTCTGTTATCGAAGGTAGATGATCAGTTGATGTTATTCTGTGTGAAGGAAAATTATGATTTTTATGTCAATGGACTTATATGTCAATGGAATAATTTATTTGTCTAGCTAATCCCATATCTATTTGTTTGTTATCTTGTCGATGTTAAGTATAATTGTTGCAAATAAAATAAAATAAAATTGTTAAATCATTTCATAACCCCACAATGACAAAAACGCATAATTAAATGTTTTAGGACACCCTGATTCTGATTTCTGAATGTACGTCTTGTATTAAACATTCGTAGCAGTACATGGGGGAAGCAAGAAACGATTGAGTTGATGTTTCTGCTGCCGCTGTCGCAGAATGTATGTGAACTTGGGGAGGAAACAAGCCGAAAATTGTATTTACCAGGCATTTCGTACGGTGCCTTTGCAGAGAGTTGAGAGCAAATTGAGCGCTCTTTTGTGTTGGCTTGAGTTTGAGTTTTTCCTCGGCTTTGCTCAAACGAAATTCTACGATTCTACAATATACTCGTATAGTCAGTCAGAAAGGCACGTGGATGAATTAAAAGTGTGTCGTTTAGTTGCTCTCTTCAGTACACATTTTGTGTATGTTTTTTTTTTTTATTTGATCTACTTTCATTTATTCGACATATTTTTAAAAAACTAACTATAATCATTGTTTTTCTAGATTTGAAAACTATATAGATTTTATGAGAGAAATTTGTAAATCACTCATTTCAGTCCACTGAATAATTGACAACTATTAACATTAAATGCACCTGTAACTGAGTTTATAAACTTTACGTGCAATTATTGCGACCGGCACTAATTGTATGAAACCGTCTGTTATACGAAACGGCACTTGCTATCACTTTTCATTATTTTGTTTACTTTCTAAAATGCTGTCATTTTATATACAAACAATAGAAATTATATAACTCAAAAATGTAATTCCTATATAGATAAATAAAAACAAAGTATAAAAAAATATTTGTGTAACATAATTATTTTTAAATAAACATCAATAAATTTTATAAAACATTATTTAGTGACTTTAACGATATTTTCACTACAAAATTAGAACAACATTGTTGAAACATCAAAAACCAAATTCAAAATATTACTCAATTCCACTAACTAATATTTTTGGCGGTTAAGGGTCAAACAGATGGGCCAAGGACCCTATAAGTATTGACTAAACGGTTTGCACCGAAACATTTATTAATGTTATTATCCAGTCAAATAAATAAAATATATATGCAACTCCATTTCACATGCATTACGTGTAATTTCCTCTACTTTTTGTTTTGCTGGAAGTGTACAGCTCAAGCTGCGACGACATGCAATTCAGAAATGCTGGGCAGCAAATGTTATGAGGCAGTTTTCTTATTGGCGCACGTGTGTTTGGTTAAATGACATACATTATTTTGTGCACAGTTGCACAATTGCATGCGTAAACAAACAACGTTCAAGTGCGTTGTCAATAGCAGAATAGTTTTTCAGCTTTCAAGTCTCTTTCTTTTCTTAATATTAACACAGGTTCAATTAAAACATAACAGTCCTTTTAAATTTGGGTAAACAAAGTCACTGGATTTCTTAGCGATAAAATGCACTTTAAAATCCAAGCAGAGTGTCGAGAATGCTTAGTATAATCCAATAGCATTTAAAGAGAGTGTTCGATCAAATGCACCACCATCCTGTTGATTGTCAACGGTTGGTCGGGAAACTGCTGTCATTATCCAAAACATAGTTAATTTACTAAAAGTAACAGAAAACCGCGTCTATTCAATAGCAAGCGCGCAACAAACTCATGCACTACGAAATTCTTTTTAATAAATTATTATAAAACACGCACTTATTCGTTAATAATCAAAACAACGACAATCTTAGTATCCCAAATAAGACGACAAAATTGAATCTGGATTAAAGTGAATCATGTACTTATGTTGATGAAACATCTTACTCCTACGAACGTTCAAAACCAACTGAATTCCTTACGACTTGCGAACTATGTATTATAAATTTTAAGAAAGTAGCGAGTCGGTGTATTATAATGACAACAACAACAACGACGACGGCGACTGCGAAGGCGACGACGACGACGATGACGCCGACGACGACGACGACGACGACGACGACGACGACGACGACGACGACGACGACACAACAGCGAACCAATTTCTGTTATAACAACAACAACAACAACAGAAACTACCACAACCACCCTACCTATCTAAAAAACGCACCATCCCAGCCACGACGCCAGTATATATAAGTATATATTGAAAAGGAGCGAAATGTACTGCGAGAAACTTGACTTGAGAAAGCGCCGAGAAAGTTGCTTCATCGTCGGCGAACAGGAGTTTGTGTATATGTGCACAGTCGGCGTTTGAGAAAAAGGGTTAGATTCACGACGTCGTCGAGACGACCGTGAATGCCTAACTAAGTTGTTGTACTTATGCAAAACGACGACAGTCAGGGTGAAACAGAAGGGGAAATTCAAGCGGAGTCTTCTTCTATTTGCAGTGTCGTCGTCGCTTTTCCAATAAATTATTCCAACGGTAAATAAGATAGGGGTATACCAACTCGCGTTCAGCTTTCTTGAGCGTCGTAAGACATCTTATTCTTTCTATATTTGAGTGTTCTCGTAAATACAAAGAGAAAATTAGCATCTTTTCTCGACTTTGCAGTCCTGGCCCAAAAGAACGCTGCCGTCCTGTATACAAATAAGCATTTCTTGCACGAAATCTTGAGCTTTTCTATACGGGCAGCTAACGATACGTCGCCGTCGTCGTTTGTGATGCTGCCCCGTCGCGTATACGGACACAAAAACACAAATATACTCAAACGAAAGTTTTCTTTAGCTACGTATACGGACGTAGGGAATTTCTTACAAGCTTTCTCGAAGAGATTCTACTTGAGATGAATGTGATTAAATACACACAGGCGCATGCCAATACATTTTTACAGCATAAACACTATAAGAGTGCGTGTATCCGTACACACCCTATCTGCAGCCAGCCACCGCCACCTCCTTTACCCAATTGTGTGTACACACGTCAAACGTGTGTAGACGTTCTAATGTGGGACGACGCTTATGCAGCAGTGGAAGACGTATAAGACGTTCGTGTGCGGTGTACGTACACAAATCGCGTACAGTTTCTTAGATGATTTTCCCCTCGATTGTCCGCCCCCTTTTTAAGGCACTGCGCGTATATTTGACTTACACACGTACCACCCCACCCGTGAACACTCAGGATGATAAAATAAATGCGCTGCGAGTTCGCTTGTCTGTGTTGGTAAGGCGATGCTTTTCGACGCTGTGTCGCGAAATTTTCTACCCTACGTAGACCGTCTGAATCGCATCCCCTTCTTAGAGCACAAACAAATTGAATGCAAAAAGCTTCCGTCTTCAGTATGCCGAGACGCACACAGTGGTGGCTTCATTGTTTTGTTAGTTGCACATGTAACGAACAACGATATCCTTGTCGTTTCTATGATACAGTTGGTATGTACTGAGCTAACTAGTTCGTAAAATGAAAGAATTTTGTGCGTAACGGGCGTTTATGAACTTTTTAAATGAGTCCCATATGAATCAGAATGGTATTTTAAATTTATGTTAGTTTTTTGAGTAATATTTATTTTTTGTGGCAAATGATTTGAATAAATGTTATTTAACTTGCATATTTTTAAATTTGAGGTGCTCAAATTTATTTTGTATTTACTGTCATTCATACTTCTTCAGTGAAACAGTAATCTTAAGTTATTTTACAAATTCTGACCAAAGATATATTGAATTGCTTTGCGCTGGAGTGTAGGAAAGAGTGCCAAAAGTACTGGCACTGTAAAAAAAAATCGTGTCGAAGAGTGGTTGATAAACAAAATTCACATTTAACCATTTTTTTCACGAAATGAATAACTTGACTTCGCAGAAAAAGTGTATAACAGCATATGCTTAGTATGCTATTGAATATTACAGCAGAAGTAATTCGAATCGCTTTATATGGTCGGCGCTGCGAAGTAATTTTTTATTTCATGCATATGTTTATGAAACCTATGCCTAACCTATGCCTAGTATGCAGTTCACAAGTACAAAATTCTCCTATATAAAATGTATAGAGAATTACTTGGCGTAATCGGATTCTAATATAACTTATACCCCTTAACTTGTGCCGGTATGTAGTTTACAAATTACTTGCAGCGCTATTTGAGAGATATTTGGGCAAGTAATTTTGACAGCTTCATACAAATTTATGAGACAAAAAATTACTTTGCAGCGCCTTCGTAATAAGTGAATTCTAATTGTGAGTCTCGTACTTGTGAACTACATACTAGGCATAATTAGATATTTGGACGCGTAAAAAGCGCTACAAGAGCTACATTTTACTGCGTACCGCCAAAAAGTAAAGGGCAAACGTAATTTTTGCTGCGGTTTACCTCGCCGTAATTCTTCATACATTTTATATGGGATAATTTTGTACTTTTTAGCTGCGTACTAGGCAATAACTTAAAGATATAATCTTAGTAAACTTAAACTGTAAATGTTTCAGTCAGTAACTAACGATTCATTAAAAGTTTTTTTAATAGCCAATACCTTTTTTAAATTTTTTTTGCGAGTTAATTAAGACACAATCAAATTACAATAAACATTGTTTGCAATACACTTTTGATCCACTTTCCAATCATATATTTTCTTAAAACAACTACATGTTTGATTATAGCGAGGCATGAGGAATTGATTTAACAAGGATATTTAGAGAAATAATCATCAAAGTTGCCAAACAGTATATCCTTGAAGGGATCAGATTACTTTAAGAGCAAATGCAATGCGACTCGCTGTAAATCATTTGTAATTTATATAAAGGGTGTAATGATGGTTGATGTGAGTTTAGTTCGCTATTTTTGAATTTAAATTTGGTACTTGCCCTGACAAATAATTTCACGTAGCGAATAAACGTTGATGTAATGACACAAACAGCAGGAATTCTAATGCAAATTGAATAATCAAACTCACTTGCAGCTATACCTAATTCAGAAATATGAATTATTGTTAAAATTAGCGACAGGTGTCGAAAAACAGTTGAAAGTTTATTATAATGTTCTGTTGAAAATGGTTCTTTGGACATTAATTATTAGTTATGTGAGAATACCCTCTTAATTTGCATAATTCTACATACAATTTTGCTTCAAATTATGCGGTTGCAGTAAACTCCTAGAATCGAATTTATGTGTATAGTTATTATCTAAATTAATATTACTTTAGATGTAAAATTAAGGCAAATGCGCCTATCTACATATGTGGTAATACTCGTGAGATGAGTCTGCACTCTACACTTTTCAGTGTTGCATAAGCAAGTGACAGTTTTCTCGACCTTGACATCGTCATATTCGCCCGTTCTTTGTTAATCGTTCGCGCATAACTTTGCGCGCGCATTGTACGTTGTACAACGTCATATGCATGCTGCAGTTCAAACGCGATTTCATATTCTAATTACCATTAACGACAACGATGTGATTACACATGCTGTAGAGTGGCGTACTTTGAATGCCGTTACTTTATGCTCAATCAATGGATTCTATTTTTATGTTGTTTGTGCAGCTCGCTATTTTTTATTAGGTTTCTTTCAGAATTGCCGTTTTGTTGTCTTAAATCGATATCCATTGATTTATTGACGTCGCTGCAAGTGTATGCATGGAGGAGTCCATGCAAACAGCTCTTGTACTCCTATAGTTATTTGCCTGTAAGTGAGTTGCAGTAAAGCATAAAACGCAATTTAATGCACTTAACCATTACGGGTGAGGAATTGAAACAGCATTTATGCCGGCAAATTGCTGAAATTAAGTTACATTGTAATCTCGTGCGAGAGGCAAGACAATTGCTGGCTTGGCGAGGCTTAAAGAGCATATTTAGATACTTGATTTATGTGCAAGATGTGGCTGTCGGCAATTTTTTTATATCACTAGGATTTTATGGGACACGATGCAAAAAGTGCGTATACATACGAGTTTTATTATAGATGTAATATTGATTGGATACTTTTAATTGTTACATTTCCAATTAGAAAATTTTTGTGAGACTCTATGTTGAAAGTAATACATATGTTATGTATGGTATATAGTAGGTACAACAAAAATGCAACAATATTTTTAATTTTTAGTTCTACAAGCTCAAGCTTTTGTACCATAATCTAAGATAAATGTTTTAAAAATTGTTTTTTGAATTGATTTCATTGAAATTTTCTCAGACTTCACCTCCCTTGAGGTGTTTCTTCTGAATTGAGTCTCATAACGGTTATGAGCGATGGTTCATAAAGTTATGAAATAAAAACAAAAATTTCCAGCTGCTAGAGGCTGGTCGAATCGGTTCTACGATTAGCATGTTAAATACAAATAACTCCTATATATATTGCTCTAATCGTCTTATCAGTAAAGTAGCTCTTGTTCTCAAAGTCGAAGTGATTGGAAAATAAGTGTGTCGTATTTTGGATTTTACAATTTTGGAACCAGCGGCTGTCATCTCTGAATTCAATTACTACATATATTTAAATGCAAAGAACTGAATTAGTTGTTTACTTTTGCAACTGGAGCTGTGAATTGTTTTCTGTTATTTGAAACTGTCTCGATATGGTAATTGGCAAGACCCTCTCAATATGAAATGATTTGAATTCAAAGTTATTTTCCTAATTCCAACAAATATATGCATATTGCTTAATTGCAGATCTACATTGAGGTATATGTGTCAGTAGAATAGTTTACATTATGAAATAGCAAAACACATTTGATAAACAAAGAAACCGCAACTGATAACACTTATTATTAAAACGCAGTAAAAACTTCATAGGCCACTCTCGCGCAGCGCGAACGCTCTACAATACTTTGAAGGTTCTTCCGTGGAATGTTTGTTTAAATACAATAAGCAGATGTCTTCGATGTAACTTTCCTAACTGCATTTAGTCATTTTTGTGTTTGTTTTAAATGTTGTTTTAATTAAAATACTTGTAGCATGCTTTTAGGCCAGATTAAACATGATCTCCTATTTTAACTTAACGTATTTTAATGAACGAGCTAATTTTTTATGATGAACAAAACAACTCTTTTTGAGTTAAGGTCAATCTTAAAGCATCTCAATTCCTAACTAGGTTTTTGTTCTTTATACCTAATTTATAACTAATGGATATAAAATGTGAGTTATTTATATTACCTTAAATACTTTGTCGAGAAGTTAAGTTTTTTTCTGTTATATAAAAGTTAAGTTAATATAAAAAGTAAAATTTTTCTTCACTTCTTGTGCACATCACAATAACATAATTTATAATATTCGTCACATTTTTGTCACATTTTCGTCATCATAGCCATAAGGTATGAGAATTTTTCTTTGTCATGCTAAATAGCACACAGCGTCACTGAAAATTGCATCCACGCGTCCATAACACGTGCTGGAACAGTTTCCTCGACTAATCACAACGCAACTTGTTTTTGCTGCAAACCGACGAATGTTGGAATTTTTCAATGCAGTTTATTTAAGTAACACTTTGTTTGCAACAGCCGTCAATTGGAGCCCGAACTTGAATTCAAATCGCCTCGTTTCTTATCTGCCTGCATCGTCGCTAACGTTGAGCGGAATAGAGGATTTCTAATGTTGTAAAAAAAGTTTATTGTTGATGCACAAATGTATTTATTGCGCAACTCATGCAATCTAATGCATTTTATAAGCTCTGGAGACACGCTGAGTGCGTGTACTCAATTGAAAACACACAAAAAACTATACATCCAACTATTGCTATCTGAAACGCTTATGTCACTCTGTTTACACAGTTGCATTTTTAGAGTATCGCAAAAAATTGCAGATAAGACAAAACCAGTTGCATACATGCTTTTTTTTTGTGTTTGACACTTTTTCTATGTTCAAATGTTAGTAGAAGAACAAGAAGTCACTTACTTCATCTGTCGATGGAAATTAATAATTGCACTTGGTTAAATGGTCTGCATATAACATTGTCTGACATGTTGACCATTAAGAAAGCGATTTAAACAATAATCAGGTTAGGTAAAAAACAAAAGATTAAAAGTTTTAATTAAATTTCGTTCTATATTTTTGTACGCATTTTGCATTAAGACCAGCAATGTACCAGCTGGCATACCGCAGCTCATTGACGTGCGTATATTTAAGATTGAAGTTTGGTGGACACAAAACAGCGGCTTTCTGCTTCCTTATTTTTGCAGCCGTTGGATTATTAAAACAAACATCTTGCCACAAACTCCCGCGCAAATGGAATAAAGAAATAGATAGAGGCGAAGAAAATGTGCGCATTGCAGAAAGACGTTTTGAAAAAATTACACCAAGTCGCTTTTTCTTCAACACATACGAATATACACATTTCGGTGTTTTTTTCGTCTGTTTTCGCTAAATGAATTGAAGCGTAAAAAGTTGCCGATAGTGAGACTAACTAATTGCAGAGCAAAATTATAAGATTTTTGCCCGGTTAAATTTGCACAATCGCGAATGCAAATTGTGCATAAAATACAATATATAGTATTATTGTATATTATATGTAAATGTAAACAATGTGAGTTATCTGAATAGACGTTAGAAAGTAAGTATATGTAAGATGAACGGGAATGAGGGGAGGAGGTAAGCCCAAAGTGGTGTTGGTGGAGAAACGATTTTGACTCCGACGTAATAACACACGGCTTGAAGGGAGGAGTAAAGAAAACACAAATCAGCGCATTATAAACGAATTCGCCAAAGTGGGGGAAAATCTGTTGCCATTTGCTATAAAAAAGTGCAGCGACTTGCAAAAGCGATAAGAGGCTGTTTCATTGGGGGAGTGGGTGGCAATCGGACATGTGTAAGAATGGGTTCTTCAAATTGTGAAAAAGAAAACAGCATACAATGTGCAATAAATTATCGTATTGACGAGAGTAAAGAGACATGCACCATCAAGATTCAACAACTGACCAGCCGACCTAAAAGTCGGAACAACAGAGCGCAGCGCCATGACAGCCAAAACATGTGGCCCACCGATGACTTGGCGCTGATGGGAAAAACATTTTTTGTGCAATTTTTCTGGCACATTGCCCTTCCTTACACAGTTTCAGTGTGAAACATAAAAGTGTACATCAATTGTTGTTGTTATGGACTTGTTTTGTTTCTCATGCTGCGTTCAAACGCTCCAACTTTACGAACGCATATATGTACATACATACGCGAGTATATGTGCGGCACCGCGTGCAAATGCATTTTCAGCGCCCGTAAAGTCAAAGTCGATTTGAGTTTAGACGCTTGCACTGTTCTATATACACACCAGTCTGCTATTATGTATGGGCGTATGTGCAGTGTTCGGGTGCATTTAACATTTGTGATTAATGGCTGGGGCTTATGAAGTATGAGTTGGAGCTAGTGTTCAGGCGTTTGGTTCAGTTTGCAGTGGTGTGCGTCTTACGGTGGGAATAGTGCTAGGACAAATCAAGGAGAAATTAATAAATTGTTGATAACACATTTAGGACCAGCCGATTGCCTCCTATCAGAAAAAAGGGCGACATGCATGCGAAGTATTTGTTCAAATTGAATTAACTAACTGTCTTGATTATTTGAAATATTGATTGATTAAAAAAAAACCTTAACTTCAATATTGTTTTCAAAAGTGTAAAGTGTTAGATATTTTGGAAACTCAACAAAATAAAATGTTTCTGATAAAAATTATACACAGTAAATAAAACCATAGTTGTGACACCACCAAAAAACATTTGGCCTCTACAACTTACGGAAAATATAATTTTTTCAGTGAGTTTTACGAAAACCTTAAAAATATTTTATTCTTGAAGTTAAGAAAATTGAACTTCAGTTAAATCGATTGTGATAAATAAAAATTAAAATGTTTTCAGCAAATTTACGAAATATATATGTAGTATTTATGTTCAAACTTAGGAGAATGATGGTTATTGAGAGACTCAAGAGAGAGATCAAAAACGGACGCACGTTTCGTGATCGTGGATGCAGCCCATACTGCCATAGTCCCATACTGTCAAGCCCAATTTCAAAAACTTCAAACTGCTCTAAGTACAGAGTGTTCGTTCTTCAAACAAACATACTAGCAATTTGCAGTAATTTACATGAACACATGTGTGAATGCGATTTGATATTTGCTATTATAAAAATATTAAATATATTTTAAATCCTCAGCTGAAGTCTGTAGCTAAAGAACTTTGTGTGGGTGGAAACAACACAACGATTGGTTTTGTGCCACATAAAAAAAATTACATTTAATAAGTTGCAGGAAGTGTACAAAGATTCGAATATGTGAATTCCGTCGGCACTGTAATCTGAAGGTCAAAGCTATTTTCCAAGAAATTTAATTTGTTTAAGCTAAATGTAATAAATCACTGTATTGCTTTATTTCAAAACTACTTGAATCTTATTTCAACAAAGTCTACGGACCAAAACGATTATTAAATATATTTATATTGTTCTTAAAAAAAAATTGTTAATTTGATTTGCTTTTACATAAGTAACGAAACCAATAAAAGAAATACGTATAAGTTTATGAATGAATATCGAGCGACAGCTATTAAATTGTATATACAATATTATACAATTCAATCAAAAACCATAAAAATGCGACAATAAAAATTAAACAGAGCAAGGTCGGAAACAAAGTGTCTACAATAGCAGTATTAATAAATAAGATTTTCAAAAGAACCGCAAAGACAATCTAACATATTACCGTCGAGTGTCGCCACACAAACTCGACTGCGTTTACAAAGGATTGTTCGGCTCTCCCTGCCACAGATTCATAGTTTTTTTTTAAAGATGCTTGAACCTTCTGTCTGACATCATTTTATATATATATATATATATATATACTAGTTATTAGTTATTTCTTATGTATGTTTACAGTTAGCATGCAATGGATCAAGTGCATTCACTCGCTTAAATAGTAAGAAGAGCTTGTTGCAATTCTTCATTTATTTTTAACATTTTTGGATCCTTACCCTGTAAAAGTAATTATATGAGCATGGAAATAAGGAAAATAGTGAACTGTGGCTCGTGCGGTCAGAAACCAAGGTTGAAATTTGTCTAAAAATGTTTCACATTTTCACACAATCTCAAATTCCTATATATAGTTAGTCGAAAGAGGCGTAATAATGTGAGGAACGTGCAAGTGCACTTTGCAAACAAATTATTGAATTGCCAAACAAATATGTATTTTTCGCAGAAAACAGAATATTTTTATTTACGTTGACTTTTATATTGTTTGTACTACATCATTCGTTTGAAAAAAATGCTCTTTTTGTTGGCATAAACTGACATAGTTGACGCCATTGTAAATGCAAATTTTTTCTTCTAGAATAACTTCATCATAATTTCACTTGTCAACTATAAACAAATGTCAATTTAATTGTAAATTACCACTGAGATGCTGACACCTGACAATAAATTGCTGTGTCTTAAATAAAGCCGCGACTCACCCCTATTTGATCAACAAAGACACCACCCGTCTTAGGCGTATGTGGTGGTGGCTGTTGCGGCGGTTGTGGATTGAATAAATTGTTAATCAGAACTTTGGTTGAATATTCTTCAAACATATCCTTTTGAATTACAGAATTGCAGTATTTTCTTTTCAAAGACGTTATTCACAGAAAATTTCCTTTTAGTAATCTTTTTTTATATCTCAAATGTTGTTGATATTAATTTGTTTTTTATTTAGATTTATTGATCACGGATTTTTATTCTTATTATTATGCACAAAAACTTTTATTATAAATCCTAAAATTTGCGGTTCAATAAACACAACATCTTTTCGCAAATATTGAAACACTAAAATTCGTTTTTACAGATTTCATTGATAAAAAGAAAGCACAAAAAAATTTAAAAAAATTGTTTTTCAAAATACTTGGAACAAAGAGAAAGTTCAGAGAAAAATATGCAAGAAACTCGCGCGCGCGTTTTTGGTAATCGAATAGAATATAATTTCCGTCTGCAGCGCTTTTCCTCCCAACTGCAACTTCTTGGCGAATAGTAAAACATTATGATCGTTTGTTTAACATTATTCAGCCGAAATGCACATTGCACATCTCTTCGCCGCGTGCTTTCGTTTCGCGGTATCGTTGGCGTGTTGGTGCATGCAAGAAAAAGATAGGACAGCGGCTATAAATGCAACTGCGCGTGTAAGCGTTTAATTGTGTGCTTGCTGCATATAAAATGCACATATGAATATGCACTGTTGTATTTTAGCGATATTATGCATTTGTGTATTTACGCGAAATTGTCTTCACTTATACATATATTTGTATATTTTGTCGGCCGATTTAACGTACGCTCTCATCTATATTTCTGCAACCAACTTGACGCTGTGCGTCTTGAAGATGCAGTGCGCACGGATCCGATCGTGAATAGAATTGAAGAGGTAGCAAGTACGAGTGGACGATCGTCGCGCCAAATGTGCGCGGAAAACAGCAATCAAATATTTAATTTCTCTGCTATGATATATCGATATGAAAATCTATTAACATGCACATCCAAGAAAAGTAATCGACGCCTAAATTAGGATGTGTTTTTAAATATATTTATTCTATATTCAATATGTGCAAGAAATTGCGAGATGCCACCACAAAGCAATATTTTAAGAAACTACTATTCCCGCCAGAATCACTAAATTCGAAGAAGATTGCCAAAGATATCCCAACGCACAAAAAACAACGGCCTATAGATATTGTGCAGCTGTATGCATAATTTTACGCGTTTATTTGCAATATATGCGCTCGCTGGAGTGCAAGAGTTGAGAAGAGGCGCATTAGATCTGCATATGTGCACAGGACACACACCATACTGCGTGTTCTAAATACAACGAACACTCGTTTAATATCTCTAACGTCGTTACTGCACACACAATTCACAATTTCTGTACATATACGAATGCGCTTCATGATTTAAGAGAAATGCATATGCGAACCTCATATATAGTCTATACTCTATACTTAAAATAACTTTGTTTGCACTTGCCTAGTTAGAAATAATAACATCAACTCAATGACTTCTTGAGACTTCAATCTCAATAATGGATTAGTTGTGTCAGTGGCCTCTGCTCTGTATGAGATGAGTTTATATACAGACTACAATGTTTAAAATTGCCCCTAAATAAGAATATGGATTGCTCGATCGTTCTCCTTTGTGAGAATTTTTACAAACTACAATATTAACAATTATTCTTTACAAAATTTCTCACAAAATCAAGTATTGTATAAATAAATGTTAAAAAAAATAATAACAATAAAAATATTTAAAATCAATCGAGATATTTTATTACATATGTACCATAAATCCAAAACAAATTTAAAATCAAGTAATTTAATACAAGCTAAGCAATAAAAACATTTAAATAATGCCAAAAGTCTGTCGGAAAGACAGAATTACAAAAGTTGGATTTGTTAAAAGTAAGCAAGAATTTTTAAAAACTAACTCGAAGTTAAAATTGTCAAAAAGTTAACTTTGTCCATTGAATTTACCGGGTCTATTTACCCATTAAACTACATATATTATATTCAAAAAAAAAATCGTTTTTTCTAAATATACACATATTTTACATAATTTAAATAGAGAATTTTGTTGGCAGATTTAGCAATTTTAGCGCTTTTACAATTATGTACTCGTATTTACAGAAAACTATAATTTGCTGAATAATAAAACTGATAAAAACTATCTAACCCCTATTTGTCATTTCAATAAAACTCATTTTGCGAAGTGCGTCATTCAAGTGCAGAAATAAATAAACAAAATCTGAAAAACAAAAAACCTAACAAAAAACTGCCGACGCGAATCAACAAATCTTTGCGACTTTTATTAGAAATAATATATACAGCAGTAAATTTACTGGCGATTTTCTAAAGGTCAACAAATATAATAAATCTATTCACGCGCCAAACTGCACGCCACGCTAGCGGTACTGCTGCGCCGAGTGTGCCAAAGTGTTGATGATAAGTGCGATATTATGTCCTCAAAACACAAAACAATCACAAATTCGCACAGCCACTGACATCAAAACCGTATAAACCAGCGCACAAGCACTTAGATAGTGGCGGCAACGAAGTAAATCATCTATGCAGTCGCTCGTCTTATCTCCGTCTTTCTCTCAAGTTACTGATAACACGCGAATACTTGTAACTAGAATAATGAAACACGCTGAGTCTACCCCCGTCACATGTTTTCTGATAACTAGTGCAACAGTTTACAATTTAATTGGAACAATAAAAACCAAGTTATTTTACTTGCAATGCATTGAACACAAATAAAGTGGTTTGTTAGTTATCAAACATGTTCGCAAACCAATGACATTGACGATGAACTTATATGCGAACCGACAGCAGACAAAATACAAGATCGCGCCAATTTTGAGACAATTTCAACACTCATCACACATCACTTTTGATGCACTTACACAATATCGCACTCTGGGTGCAACATCGGGCCTCATACTGCCCCTCATACAGGGTGCAGCTAAATTAATCAATACATCTTAAAGTGGAAACAATAACTTAACATCTGCACATCCATATAAATGCGTTTTTAGCGGCATTGCATTGCTTAACAGTCTCTCAGAAACCATGTGTAACCTTCCAAAATATGTTTACTAGAACTAACACTACACTTGACCAACACTTGAAGTTTTTAGTTATATACGTACAAACCAGATTGGATTTTTTTCAGAAAAAAACGATATCGGGTATTATATTATGTACTCATGTTATTCGGCTTTTTTGACAAAAAAAATCTAGTGATGAGGAAACACGTTTTGAAACCACCTAAACCCCAAAAAGTGGACAAGAAAAAATGTCTGTGAGACCAAAAATGTATGTCAGTACTTACGTTATATGACCATACGGACCATATGGACCAACGGCTTGTGCAAACTTAACCAAATTTTAGTATGTGGCGTAAGAGAACATTTACTAAAAATGATATATTGAATTTATTTTTTTTGCTAAAGTTAAAGTCAAAAAAAACTTCTTCTTTTTTTTTCATTTTTGTCATTTATCGCATTTGTTTGCGTTATAACTCGCAAACAGATAAATTGGTACTTCCATAACACTAATAATTATTTTTTTTCAAGGTCACTCTTAAGGTCAATCTTTGGAACACCACCAAATTTTTTTTTTTTTTCTCAGGAAAACAAAATACGATATTTTATATTTTTTAATATGGTATAAAGCTATCAAATACGCGTGTTTTGCTAAAAAAAATTGAGTCTATTCTATAGCCGTTTTTTGTGTTAAAACCTAAAAAAAATAATTTTTGTTTGAATATTTTTAAAAGGTTAAGACTTGAAATTTTTTATCTTTGGTATAAAAATGTTTTACATAAATTTAGAACTCAGCTAGCCAAAAAATTGTATGAAATATGTCAAGGTCATTAACATAACTTTTCAAGCTCAAGTACCGATTTGTTTTTTCTATCTTTTGAACTGTTATCTTTTCAGAAATTTTTTAGTTATATACGTCCCACAAAGATCGAACATTTTGTTTTCAAAAAAATACGATCTTGGGAAGTATATGTACTCTTGTTATCCAACATTTTGGACAAAAAATTC
>JANSTS010006401.1:4900-16438 GCA_026546915.1 Sylvicola fuscatus | reverse complement strand
AATTGGGTTAACTTATGAATTTAAATTGCCTTATCTCCTATTAAGTTCTTAGACAAAAAATCAATTTTGGTAAAAACTTTTGCATAAATGAGCTTTTACGCTTTCTATTTAGTATTTACAGTTTTCCGTTCTTTGCACATTTAGGTCATTATATTAAACATTTTGACACACCCTCTTCCGTTAAAAAAATATGATAATCAACTCCCACGAGCTGCTCCATTTACTGTTCAAACTCTACACGATTTCGGAGTGAAAAGCTCGCATCAAAAAACTACAGGACCTTCCCTAACATGTTTTTCTAAGAATTCACCATCACCAGAAATGCGCACACGCGCCTCAGACCGTTTTGTGTGCATGACACGTGTTTGACATTATAGTGGCTCCATCCCCGACAAGGATTTATCCTTGAGACATAATTTTAATCAATGGTTGTCTAAACGGAGATGGCCAATAAGAAAATTCACTCCTTGCACTAGAATCGACGATAAAACATTTTTACGCGCGCACTCAATTTTACTTTGGCATTAGACAAAATGAAAATTCTCGTCGCCCCATTAATTCATTTACCACCCAAGCAGAATGGTTATAATATTGCTGAACATGCTAGATGCAAATGAAAAATAAATAAAAAAACATAATAGAACGAATTGAGCGCAGACATCTCATACACACGTTGATTACGGAAAATTGCTTCATTGTTTTACGTAATTTAATATGAAAATAATCTTCACCACAAATAACTTATTCTGTGAGGAAAAGCGAGTGTTTTATTTTTGGCCCACAACTATGATCTGACTGAAAAATGACTGGGTTAACTTTTCACGACACAACAACAAGACGCAAAAAATTGTAGCGCTAACAATTTAAGCATACAAGCAAGATATAATCTTAGTAGAGAACATTACGCAAATACATAACAATGCAAAAGTGTTATGTAAATGTGTGCGGTGAAACTGTCCCCAATGATAATAAATGGTCAATTTTCTTGTAATGCTGTGTAGGTTCATATCAAGGACAGTGGCAGGAGGGAAAACGACATGGATACGGTGTTAGGACATCAGCCCCTTTTGGACTTGCGTCGCACTATAAGCCAAAAAATGTACACACTTCCATGACATCGCTGCGAAGCAATGAGGGCGGCAATCCCGATCCAGCGGAAAAGCGAAACCATCGAATGGATGATGTCAGAGGTGGATTTGTGTTGAAAGCCAAATCTGATGAACCCCCAGCCAGACGAAACAGTCTGGTCGAGAAGACGAAAAAAGGACTGCTGTCGGTAAATATTCAAATATTATTCTCCAATAAATATAGACTAGTCTAAAACATAATGTTTTTTTACAGGGACTTAAACTTAAGAAGCAACGAAGTACTGGAGACCTAGAAAAACGTGGAACCGGCCCATCAGGTAGTATTCGGTCAACAGTATCGACAGCGTCCTGGATAAGTACTGGCTCATCCCAGTCAAATATGACGAATAAGTAAGAATTTAATGTTTTTTTTTGGCCATTTAAACACACCAACTTTAATGGTTATTTCTAGATCGATGCATTCAGATTCTAATGCAAGTTTCACTGTCGAGGAGGAGCAATTAGATCCAAGCGTAACAGAAATGTATATGGGCGAATGGAAGCGTGATAAACGAGACGGTTATGGTGTTTCGGAAAGAACTGATGGCCTCAAGTAATTAATTTGCCTCAAACCGATTACAATGAAATTATTGATTGTTTTGTTACAGGTATGAAGGTGAATGGCACAACAACAAAAAACATGGATACGGTGTGACCACTTTCCGAGATGGAACCAAGGAGGAGGGCAAATATAAGAACAATGTTCTTATCACAAGTCAAAAGAAGAAGCATTTGTTTTTGATACGATCGGCAAAGTTTCGCGAACGTATTGAAGCAGCAGTCAGCTCATCCCAGGTGGCGTCCAAATACGCCCTGCAAAAGGCTGATATTGCCAAGTCACGAACAGGCACGGCACGCGGCAAGGCCGAATCAGCTGATCACATAGGTGAGCTAGCACGTGTCGATTCGGAAGTCGCCGTTGCGACAGCTCGAGAATTTGCGCCCGACTTTAAGCCGACAGTACTGGAGCGCTTCGAGCGTATTCGTTTACGTTTCCGGCCACCCCTAGAGCCGGCTGATACAGCAACAATGACGCCAAATGCCAAACTCGGATCGGTCGCCAATTCTCCCAGCCATCAACAAGACAATCGTGCCAATCAAATAAGCATCGACAAACAGAGTCAACTCCAAAAGCAACAAGCATTTGCACAGCAATCAATAAGACGTTCATCACTCCATCCGCCAAAACCGACCACTTCAACGGATTATTCCACAACGGCCAACTCAATAAGTCACCAACACGACACTGAACCAAACTACAGTAGTAGTTCGGCACCAATGAACCAACAACAGCATCCATCATATCAATACTCCCAACAACAGCCGCCTGGCTCCATGTACGGCACGCCGCAAAACTATCCCAATCCGAATATTAATCAACCTGCATCTCCACAACAAAGTAATCAAATGTACAATAGTTCGTATAATAATCAAAACCAGCAGATGCCAGGCAACTATCAACAGCAATCCTACCAGCAACAACAGCAACAAGGACAATCCACATACTCACAATTTACGGGAGAACTGGCGAGTCAACTGGAGACGTTACACAACAATCAGCAGCAGCAGCAGATATACGGCAAGACTCCCGAAACATTGCAACATTCGTCAACATTACGACGAAATTCGCGGCCTGTTAACGAAACCCAACGACCACCAAAACTGGGCAACACCAGTCAGTCGTCAATCGATCATTTCGACCACTATAAGCGTCCGCCCAGTCGTGACTCATCAGTCGACAGATATGCACGAGCGACCAGTAGATTAGGCGGTGGAATTGGATCAAGACAACCGTCCGTCGACCGACAGATGGGTCCTCCACCAATGGCCACAAATACGACGACAGACACGCCAGATCGCAATATGCGTGCTGGATCCGCATTTAGACAAACAACTCCTGCGCCGACGACTGGAAATGGGTCGTTGCCGACCGGCACTGGGCGCTCGATATCGAGGGCTGGCACACCGAGCTACCAAGTGCCGCAACAAGCACAAGGGGTGTATTCGAGTCCTAATCAGCCGTTTGAAGATGTCCTGCTGCGACAGAGGAATTTGGGTCAGGACATTATACCATCTCCGTTGCAGCCAAAACGCACCGAGAGCTTGTATCTGCCACCTAAGCCGTTGGGTGGCGGCGGAGGCGGTGGGGGAGGTGGCAAGCCGAAGGTAGCAAAGGTAAGCTGACATTTTAATACGTTTTGTGTGCGTTTCGCTATTGTGCCAAGACATTCTAAGTAGATGGAATGTTATAAGTTTCTGACAAAACTTTGAAATTCAAATCAACTAAATTAAGCTAAATATCAAAGTTGTTAGTCAATGTGCGATCTAAACACCTGTGAATTAATTCTTCAAAAATAGCAGCATGTAATGTAACTACCACATGTGAGTTCATTTGTATGCTCGTATGTCTTAACTCTTCAATCTGGGCTGTCTCTTTTACAATTCACTCTAAATAACCAGCGAGGATCATTGGCTTAGTACAAATTTAGATACACTTGCTGCTCGCATTCTAGCGTGCGCGCGCCGCTCATTTCGATTTCGTGCTGGTTGTACTTGCGCTGGCTTCGGCCTCCCAAAAATACAGGGGCCACACATTGGAAATGGACGGACGAGGAGAACGGCTATTTAACTTCAGAAGCTGCGTGCAAATACACATAATGAACGAGAAATAAAAGACGTCGCCACGCTCGAGCATTTTCACGAACTTAATTATTATTGTCGAAAATGTTCATCGTCCACCGTTTTCCACCGCGGCCCCGGGTTCTCATCATCCACGCTTTTTTCTAGTCGCTTTCGCATCTCTTGTTCGCCTCTTCATGTCAAGAATTCTATCAGCTCGTTGTGGCGATGGATACCGTCTGTTTTGAGGTTATTTAGTTCAGCTCGCAATGCTGAAAAAATCGGTTCGGTCAAGTGCGGTTGCATTTTCAATAAGCACGTCCACTTTTTGTTCCGTTCCTCGTCACATTTAGTCACTTTCACCTTGCTCGCCATACATCGTCAGTTCGGTTCAATTTAGAATGCATTTTCTGCTCATTTTCCGGCGGCTGAATAAAGTGTAAAGTGCTGAATGACCGTTACGTAAAAGAAGAAGAAACAAGTTGAAGTTCGCTGCGATTCGTGAAGCTCGCCGCACAAAGCTTTATTCTATTGTGTCTTGGTGAACAACAATTTGCATATAAGCTTTTGTGTTGCATGTCCTGTGGGGCCAATCTGTTTATTACGCTGCAGCCGCGTCAGTGCAATTTGCTATATTTGCAACGGTCGGACTTTTTAAGTGTTCTGCTTGACGAGAGTTTTTCCGTTTCGTTTTCTTAAATGTACATTTCTACCAAGAAAATTTCTGTGGCAAAACTTTCCGTGGGAATCTGTAGCAATTTCAAAACAAGTTGAGATTTAAAAATATATCGCACACACGAGCGAGTGTAGAGGACAAACGTGTTTCAATTTGTTGCATACATACATAAAGTGTCGTTTGCTAAATTGTTGCGCGACGTTGCCAGTCCGGCGCGACGCTACATAAATTCGTCAGATCCTTCGAATTCATTTTGCATTTTAATGAATTGCATTCACCGATTGCTATTAAGTAGCTTGTAAATTAAATTGTTAGCGATTACTCAACGCCTTGTGAGGTTATTCAACTGCAACGAATTGACAAATAGCTTCACACAGGAATGCAAATAGTCATCAGTGGCAGATAATTAAATTCGCACTACAGAATTATAGAAACGCTTTCATTGTAAAGAAACACTTAAAGCCGAACAAAGATGGAGTGGTATCAAGAGGATGATGAAGAGGAGGAGGACTTGATGTTCTCGCCGGCTTTATTAGCACGTCGTGCATCCGAAAGTTGGATTATTGCGCCGCCATCGGAGGTGTCATACTGTTTATTTGTTATCCTTTTTTGGGAAATGATTTTTTTTTTTTAAACATCTATCTCATCGTTTCAGAGTGTTCCAGCGCCACTTCCACTGCAGAGGAAAAAATCGCTGCCTGATGTACAAGAGCTTCCGCGGGCGATCGGACCGATGAGTCGCGAGGAGGTGTCTGCCCTTGGATCAGCCAGACGTGAGGAAGTTCGTCGACAAATCGAGAATTCCGAACGCCTCAAGGCAAATCCGTTGCTTTATTTAGTCAGTCCGCAAGTAAAGGTAAACGCCACATTTATTGCCAATTTTTATTGACAGACAAAACAAACAATTTTTTATTGACAACCAACTCTCACCTGCTCTTTTATCACGTGTGTACGAGTGTGTAATTATTTTATAGGTTTGATTATCCCTTTCCAATTTTTGTATGCGTTTCTTATACAGAAGTGCTCAATATTTTCTATTCGAAAATGTTTTTGATCTTGTTATTACACAGTTTTCTTGAGTCATTTAGTTGGTTTAGTTTCGTTTAATTAGATTCAGTTTTTACTTTTCAATTTTGGTTTTTATCTTTAAACACAGAGTGATAGATTTTTAAAACTTTTTTAATTAGTTTTTGGTAAATTTACAACTATTCTATTTTTTAATTGATGATAACTGAAATATGTAATCACAGAAACATTTTAAACAAACAAGTTCTATGAGAAATCCCTAAAATAAAATATTTCAATGATACTTTTATCTGAAATCCTAATAATATCCTGAAAAATATGATCGAATAAAACCAGAAAAATCTTGTTATTTTGCTGAAAATAACAACTGAGCCACAGTCTATTTTGGGTAGATTTTTCAATTTAAATTTGCCAAAAGTGTATATAATTTTATAAATATATTTCGTTGGATTGACAACCTAAAGGTTGGCTAAATTTATTCTGGTGATTTATCATAGAATGAAAATTTATATTTGAAATCACACAAATCATTTTATATTCAGTTATACTCTTCACATGAGAAAGATCGAAAATTGTATATTATATGAAGAAAAAAAAAATAAAACTTTATTTTATACAAATTTTCTCCCTTTCCCTCCAATGTCCGCTAACACAGAGAGACATTTAGGTATGTTTTTTTTTTGGTGGATTATACATATTAGGATATGTCAAAACACAACAAAAAGTCGTCTAAATCAATTTTGAATTGAAATGTTGTACAAATGAACGCCTGCGTCAACGTCTTAATTGCAGATGACAATTTAATTAATCTTTGTGTCGTTGTGACTTTTGAATACAAATTTCTTATATATTTTTTTTATAAAATTTAATTGTTTCATTTCTATATACACATTTTATATTGTATCAAATATGTTGGGTTGAATTCATTTAGTTGTATTACTATTTAATTGTGTTAAATCAAAGATTTCTAAAAAAAAAGTTACACGCTTCATATAGAAAAGCGAACAATGACGTGAAAAAATTCAATAAACCGACAAGAAAATGCTTTTTGTGTTGGCTTTGGTGTTTAGAGGTGATGTCTTGGTACCTAAAAAGCTGTTAAATTATTCACAATTTAAACGTTTTTACATATTATCATACAGAACAACGGAATATACATATTATGTACGGTTCAGTATGTAACTAGGAAAACATATTTATACGTTCTTGAATCTGCTTTTTCTACCCCATTAAGCTTTTATGTATGATGATTAATTTGTTTGGAAGTATAATAGTTGTGTTCTAGAACCAACCCAGTAGATGAATGTTAAAAAAATAGAGAGCTTTTGTTTTTATGTGTGCGTGTGTGAATGTTTGCATCAACGCATCACTTAGCCCGATATGTCTCAAAGAGAAGGACCACAAATTGGCTATGATCTTGGGTTACAAGTTTGCTTTTTTAAAAGGGCTGTTTAGTGGACGCATCTATTGCATGATCGAATGTACCAGGTCGACATTAGATTTTTATGTCTCATTATGTTGCATGGATTCACCTACCATCCATCCATTTCATCCCAACCATAAATGATTTACTTCAACAGACTCAAAATCACTTGTCATGTTACTGATTTGATGAAAAGTGCCGTCATCATGTATTGATTTTCTTTAAAATGCTTTTGAATTCTCTTCTAGGATTGGTTCTCACGCCAGCAACTAGTTATGCTGGTCATGTTAGTTAACATACTATTGATAATTGTGTTCATCAAGATGTTGACATAGCGTCGACTGGATGCCGGTGCGCTTTTCATACGATTTTCCGTTGCAATGGCAACCGGATGAAGGAAGAAGACATAAATACCAGCCAATGGAAACTCTACAAATATTATATGTACATGACTTTTGAAATCCACACATTTTTTAACTGCGCGCAATCACGTATGGGACTTTTGCAACCACATAAACAAACACTGCAATTCTTTGTACATCTTTTGGACTATGGCATTTCACAATATTTTCGGCAATGACGAGATGGTTTCGGGGAAATTTTTGACTGATTGGATTCGGTGCTGGTGGATGCACTTGATGGTGGCGAGATAGCAGCGCAGCGCATCAATCGCTACAGAATATTTTTCACCTACAAAAATATTTCTGTGCAGCGACATTGTAGTTAAATGTGCTATGCAGACATGGACCATCTATTTGTTATGCTACATAACGAAAAAAAAAAAAATTAGGCGTTACATAAGTGGTAGTGGATTGGTGAGCCTTTCACAGCTGCCTAACTTTTTGCCAACTTTTCGTCTTCTACGCAAAATTAACGAGAAAAAAATTTGTCGATCTCTTTATAGCTCACTGGAGGTTACTGCTGATTAGTTAGTAAACGCGACAGCCTTGAGTGAGTTCCAAGGTGATCATTTTTTGTAACATGAAATGTTAAAAATGTTTAGTTAAAAACAAAAAAATTGGACAACACAATTAGAAATTGTGTGTAAATTGCTTATAGTTAAATTCTAAATAAACTAGGACTATTTTTACACTCTTTAATTACAAAGATAAAATTAATTGTTAATTTTTATTCAAATTACATAATTTTTGTTAATATATATTGAAATATTTAGGTGTCAAAATTTTATTATTTACATTTTATTGAGCGGAGATATGTTAATAATTCTCTTCCAATTTAAATACTTCATTTCGCATTATTTAATTGCTCCTAAGTCTTATTTGGTCGATAAATGTTTTCGCAACACAAATTCTATATTATTATTGTTTTCAAACTTGAATTGTTTACTTTTACCTATATAAATTCTATAATGATTGAAAATTGTTTACATAAAAATTGCTGTAATATTTTGAAATATATATACACATATATTAAAAAATAAATAAAAAAAAACTTTAATTACATAATAACTTAAAAATATATCAAAGAGTTTTTCATTGAAAATGATTAAAAAGAAAATTGAACGTAATTTGTCTTTTGATTATCAATTATTTTGATCACAAAAATAACATTAAACAAGGTATATAGACTTTGCGCAAAAACAAAGGATTTCCTAAAAGCAGTTTCTAGAAAGGAAAATTGTTTCAAGCTTGTAAATTTTATTAAAGAAAAATCATAGAAAAATTAAATTAATAAGTAAACTATGGCAAAACATTATTACATGAATTATCCTTTAAATTTCCAAATTATATTTATGTTTATCTATTTATATAAATAAGATGTATAGTTTTTATTGTTATAAGTTCCTCTTTTTATCTTATTTTTGTTTTATTGCCTTAACTATTCTAAACATTGCCTTCAATTTACTTGTTAACTTACAAAGTGAGTAAAATAAGTGTTATGCCAACTTCTGAATAAATTTCCTACTGAACAAATGCATTGCTTCCTAATTTTATCGTTATTTTCTGAATTTTAATGATTTTTCCATTGAAGTTTCATCATTAATATAAATTTCAATATTCATATCAAGTAAAACGATTCAAACCAAATTGAACATAATATTGAAACGAATTTAAAACAATAAATGGCTAAATCTAATGAATAAAAATTACAATTTCATTTACTCGTAATATAAATTTAACTCAATCCATAAATTCATTGCTTTTTATTTTAAGAATCGAGAAAATTGTCTATTCAAACCATTTATTTCAATTATATTTTGCAAAACAATTTATCACAACTGTTTATATTATTAATATACATTAAAAACTTTATTTAAATTAAAATCCTATTGTTTATTGATGTTTTTTAATAGGCCGAGAAAAGACTTGAATTACAACACAGACCAAAGAGAAGTATTAGAATAAATTTTCTGTCAATTTTTTTTTCAGATGATCATTTCTTTTGGCATCTAAATTCAACTAAAATCATGAATACTATTTTTTTTAAACACGCAAATGTACTGAAAAGATTTTATTACGTTGATGAATGAACCATTTCACTGGTTCTGAAATAACAAGTATTTAATTACCGATTATACTAATTTTAGTAGAAAAAGTCATTGTTTTTCGTGCATTGAAATCATTTTAATTTTATTAACAGAAATGGTAGCCGCAACTTCAAAGTCCCAGTACTAATTGTTCTCGAATAACAATGAAAAGCTCATCAATTATCATATAAGACAAGGCTTTCCCTGTTATTTCATTATGACCTACTTTTTAAATTATATTCGGCGGTTATCAATTAACGCTGAATTTTGCGATATGATGACACATAAAAATGCCTGCTGGCTTTTAATGTAAATTATTGAAAAATATGAATCACTGTACGCTTTTTCATTGTGTCCGCGAGAAAGAGAAAAAAGAGTTTTAAAATAAAAATTGAAAAGTAATTTCTGATTCTTTTCTAAATGTTATAATTAATCGATTATTTCGTATGATAAATTTTGATTCATTAATTTTTCATGACAACAAGTTAATCTTATACATAAGAATGTTTTCAATTACGTATTTAAATAACAAAAATTCAATTGCTACATTAATATTACGAACGGAATGAATGAGACGCGCATTTAGTTATCGTCTGCCACGTCACAAATGTGAAATTCTTTGTGAACAATATGTAATCATATCTGTATCAGATTTCTAAACGCGTGTGCCATTTTAGACTAGAGTCTGGAACCGACTTCGCGTGCAAATAAGAACAATGTTGATAGAAGCACGCTTAATGAAAAGCAAGTGTTGACATACATACAAAAATCATTTGTTTTTCCACTAATTAAATACTTGTTTTTATATCGCAGAAAAATGACTCGAAATTCCAAAACATGTATTGTTATGTCCAAGATATATTTTGTGTATAAAAGTCCAGCTTTAATCCAAAACTGTTTATGGTTTAAGCATAGAATAAAGAAAATCCTTTGACGTGTTACATTTTCAACAACCAAAAATTGAAAAAAAGAGTTTCTTCAAGACGCTAATCGCTGGAAATATCTATTTATTTGCTATTACTTTAAAATATATCTCTGTAGTTTTTTAAGTACTAATACGTAATTAGTAATAACTGAAAACAAACAAAAAAGTCTGGCGTTCAATTATTAATTGCAGCGTAAATACAAATCTAGACGATAAACAAGATTTCTGTCGTAGTCTACAAGGTTGCCTATTTAAATATGTGAGATATAGTTGGGTAATTTATTAGAATTATATTAATTGTGGAGGCGGAAATAAGTGTGTGAAATTTTTTTTTATTAAACATATTAACTTAACAGATCAACACTTGTATGGCTACGAGATCAACGAGAAAACTTGCATCATACATTCCCACATTAATATTTTTTGTCAGTACTTAGCACGTCTCCTGCATAATATAAGCGTGATAGATAAGAAATCAAACATGTGTTTGTTCGCAAATAGCATAAAATGATAGATTTTGATGTAATTTGTAAGTGCACGGTAGTACAAGCAGCTAGATTTTCAGACTCCCATAAATCAAACAGTCATAAAATAAAAATTTTCAGCTTCGATTCGTACTAAATAAATTCACTGTGATTTAAATTAATTATTCATTTTTTCATTATTATAAAGTTACATGGAAATACAGAGATTTTGTGTCAAAAAAAATTGCAAAGAATTATTGAAGGATTTATTGTATATACGATGAATTGTGCTAAACTAAATCCACTCACCAACAGATTTTACAACTGCATTCGCTATTCAACTCCTAACTTTATGTTTGTGACGATTCAATTTTCAGCTGATTCCATCATTAGGAATTCAGCACTAGCCGCGTGTGCATTGTGCATACAGCAACTCCGACACGAAGATTGGCATCCATAAAGACAAAACAACAATTGTTATACATTAATTCTAATTGGACGCACGCGCAAATCTACCCGACCGACTGTTACATGTGCCTCCTTTATTAATCACGATGAACTTCACGTCAATGATGCAACTGGCTTCGCTTTTGCCACCTAAATTGGCATAAACTGCATATTGTAAATATTTTGAATGCATGTTGACGTGCGGAATACACTGGTTGCAGTATAGAGATGTGGAACTGTCCAGCAACTCAGTCCCTCGTCATTAGTCCAATCACCGGTGTCGCGCAGCTTTAAATCCACAGTGAGTACCGCGCCTGATCCAGACGTGTTTAATGTGAATCCG